>JARJDZ010009832.1:0-55536 GCA_030264555.1 Aleochara sp. GC000083
TTCGAGCCGCACTTTTCCCTCATCCTGTTTGTTGACTCCCATGAACTTACTTCTTGTTTCTTGTTTCCTGCGCCTTTTCCAGCCCGGCCAATGTTTATACATTACATCTGGCTCGACACGAGCACTTTCTTTCCTAATTTCCTCATCGCCGACTCGCGTACGATTGTAATTTTCTTTGCCGTCGGACTAATGTTCTTCTGCCTGCTTCTGCCTGTTTTTCCTCCAGTATTCCACCACCGAAGGCCACCACCACTCTACATTTATTTGCATATGAATTTGTGCACATCTTGTCCTTGGGCACTTTTCTCCTTTTATTTGTTCTTAGTTCTTCGTGTTCAACTTCTTTCCCATAAATATTGCGATCCAATTTGGGCAGTATCCTTCACACCACTTTGTAATCCTAGCCACAACACCAAATGGTAAAACTGGAGGGAGAGTTAACAAAGTACTTGGATGTCGGTTGAAAAATTGGGATGCTAGGAAAAACATGGAAAAATTGTATGCAAACAATACAAGAATTCCATGTTGCTCGATAGAAAAAATAAACAATAGCATGGAATAAAACACGCATCCCAATTTTTTGTGGGGTGACAATTTTGGAATTTCATCACATATGTCACCTCGTTGTTCTATTTGGAATAGTGCGTGAACACGTGAATATTTGCACTTGTTTTCCGGTCCTGGGCTTTCGTTATCAAAATGCACAATTCGGAGAAGAAGCTTGGAAAACTTCTTTTTTTATTGTAGGAGGAAAACTTATCCTGAAATGTGGGTTCAATGCGAGCGGAGGGATGAGATACCTTCAGCAATATACTCTAGGTTACGAAGAGGGGAATTGGGGATCGAAAAGAAAATCCCTTATAGGATGTGTGCTACAAGGAAAATATAAGGAGAGGGAATGCAACACATGATAGACATGATTTTTCTCCGGCGAAAAGCAGGCAGGAGAAAGGGAAGGAACTGTTGAGCTGTCTGGATTTGAAACTTCCCTCATTTATTTCTCATAAATTTTTCCTGGCACCATTATTTCTCAAATAACTTTCTATGATTTAAACGTGAAAATTTGCAGTACTTTTATTTGTCAGATAGATGATAATATTTTATCCAGGAAAAATTTGCTACTATACCTAAATTCCAAAATACTAAATCCAAATTAGTTAGTAGCTTCAATTTGAACAATAAATTGAATATAATTGGTGAGTACTCAACGTTGAAGTTTTGATCGTTTCTCAAAGTTGATGTCTCCTTAAAAGAAAGTTCCATCCAGACACTTGTCATTATTGTTTAGTGCGAGCACAGCTAATACAATATACAATAAAGCGCCGAAGAAAAACAAATAAACTTTAATACTTCTGCTTGTGCTTCGTTGTCGTTGACGTCGTCGTCGGGGGCGGGAACATTCTTCGCTTTGCTTGTGCATGAGTGCGCGCACCAACGCGATTGTAAATGAGCTCGACAAAAGTCAAAAATAAGTACAACAATAAGTTACAAGTTGCTCGCTGTTTGTGGTTCGGGAGGCGCCGCCTCCGTTGTCTTCGTTGTCTGCAGTCAAGCCAACTAATAAAATCTCGTGCATGCAGAGAGACAATGAATGCGACATGAGCGCGTACTTTTGTCGCAACTTTTCGCGAATCGGTGCTGGAGGCGGCTGCTTCGACTCCACGCTTTCATGGCTTTTGTTTTAAGAGGATAGCAGAAATAAGAATGAATACCGCAAACAAATGCATAAAATAACAAGCAACAAGCTTTCATTGTGCAAATGTTTATTGTTTAAGAGGTTTGTGTGAGTTTGGGACCACTGGAGTGCGCTTGCTGTCACGTCCGTCTATTTGATTCAATTTCTTCAATTGGATATTTTCAGATGTCCACAGGATACCAAGAAGTATCAGTGATGGTAGGAGCAAAGCGGAAACATCGGGAAAAAGCGCCAACGTGGATCCCAAACCAACAAAACTGGACAAATCCATTAAAAATCGAGCGAGCGTCTTCTCCACCGAAAATTCCACGATTGTCCTTGCGCAAATCGGTGGTACGGCCTCTCTCCCATGTGTCGTACGGAAAAATAGTGGAACGGTAAAGGCCTTGAAGGAAATTATCGAAGGATATGTTAATGTACGGTTAATGAATGTTTTTCTAGGTGCTATGGTTACGGGAAAGGTCAAATGCAACCCCCACTTTGCTCTCTGTCGGCGTTAACAAACACACTGCAGATGACCGTTACCACGTGGAGCACATCCGCCATCTTCAGAATTGGGGCCTGGTCATCAAACCGGTGCGCACTGACGACCAAGGTGTTTATAAGTGCCAGGTGGCAACGCATCCTCCAACCATTATCCTCATCGAGTTGAAAGTGACAAGTGAGTCCATCTATGCGATAGATTCATCCTTGTGAAACTTATATTTGAGTGGAAGGAATATGCCGGTTCTGGATCAAGATTCAATCTGATCATTCAAGATACACGGTGCTAGATCAAGGTACACCCTCATCTTTCATGGCCAAGTGCTACAGAATAGGGTGCTTCTAGATCACCTTGAAGGATGAGGATGCAAATTTCATCTAGAACCTGTATATTTTATAGCACCTTGTATCTTGCATGACGAGGATCCAACCTTCATCTAGAACCGGCACATTTTGAATCACCTTGTATTTTGAAGGATGAGGATGCAACCTTCATCTAGAACGGGGGTTATTTTGAAGCACCTTGTATCTTGAAGGATGAGGATGCAACTATCATCTAGAACCTGTCTATTTTGTATCACTTTGTACCTTGAGTGATGAGGACACAACCATTGTCTAGAACCGGTCTATTTTGTAGCACTTTTTATCTTGGAGAATGACGGTGCATCTCGATCCAGAACCGGTCAATTCCTTCTCTTATTTGATTACTTCGCATGGCAATAATTTATGATGCTTAGAATCACTTCTGATGAATTGATTTCTGATTACGTGCACTTGCCTATTATCTGCAGAAGCATTCGCCGAGATAGCGGGCGCACCGGATATGCATCTTCGCGCCGGGTCGTCGCTGCACTTGGCGTGCCACATCCGGCAGGCGACCGAGCCGCCGACGTTCGTCTTCTGGTACCACGAGGATCGGATGATCAATTACGATGCAGGCGTGCGGGTGGTCGCCAACGGGGGCGGACGGGCGGCGAGCGTCCTGATCGTTCCCGAGGCGGACAAGGCGCACGACGGGAACTACACGTGCAAGCCGTCGAACGCCGTCCCGGCGCACATCAACGTGCACGTCCTGAACGCCACCGAAGGTAAATAGATACACACTTGTCAGGCCGAGATGATGTCCTGATAAGAATTCCTGATTGGCGAACATGACAGGTGAACGGATCGATCCAGCAGTTTATGATAGGTTGCTTGTTCCTGGAATATCCTTGTTTGTCCATGTTTCATGATCCGTCTTTCCATGGTCCTGACTTTCTTCACGGAAATTTCCTTATCAATGTTGTTTGTTTCCATTGAGAATAGCTAACAAGTTTGATTGTCCTCAGAGGAAAATCCAGCTGCAATGCTTCATGCAAATGGCGCAACACATCAAATCTTCAGTGCCAACATTGCAATCATCCTGATCTTCAGTAGCATGCTTCTGGTAGCATCACATCCAACCAACTGCATTATCCTCTCAACAAGTTGAACAGATATAATTAGTTTAAATAAAGCATTGAGAAAACGCTCTTGAATGAACAGAGCCATCTTAAATGATAATTCAAGAAAATTTGCCCAATTCAAAATGAGGGGTAAAATTTATGAAAGTAAGTTATAAAAACTGAAAATTCTTTAAACTTCAAAATGTATTAACATAAGAATACTAAAAGTTTCCGATGATGTAAATCATTATGGAAAACCATTTTTAAACGTTGAGACGTCTTGCCAACTCTTTAATGTCGTCACCATTTCATTTGCATCTAAACTAAGGTACTTCTAGATAAGAGTCTGAAAAGTATTGACAGCGCTAAACTATAACTTATATGAAACGTTATGTGAGGATCGAGAATATTATAAAATTTATAAACGACACTCATGTAATAACTACACACACTGATAAGAAACAAAAGCATATGGTTTGATTAGAATTATTTTTGTAACGATATGTAAATATATGTAAATTTACTCATTAGTTTCTTTCTGTTTTAATTTCTCTCTTTAATATTCAAATTCGTGTTTATTCTCGTTGTACATTTGATAAAGTTACTAATAAATACAATAAAACACTTTATTGCACTTTCTGCTTTTTCTACAGCAGCAAAATTTGCGGATTTGCCCGACAATCCTGAAGGAGTCCATTTCGCCATCGCCCGAATTGATATTCACCTCATTTGCTTGAATTGTTTTTCGTTCCGCTTTGTTGGCCGCACATCGAGTGCTCGCGAGAGTTCTTGTTGCGTTTTCGTTGATTTCGACAAAGCCACAGCCTCTCGGCCGCTCCGAGGATTTGCGGACGGAAAACTCTGTTGTGGAGAGTCCTTGACCCAGGCTCGAAGGGAATAAATAAATCGTGCCTCTCGAATATATTACCCGCGAAAGACAAGTAAATGTGGGAACTGCAAATAAAACTGGAAAGTGGGAAAAACCCGTCGAGTGTATGCGAGAACTCCAAGAAGCACCAATTACATACAAAGCCAAGTGTAAGAACCACAATGTGTTCACCCATTCATATACAAAAAAGTCTTCGAAAACATAAACTGGGGTATATATATTAATTATGCTGCTTAAAACTAAACTTAGGTGCGTAATTTTACCACCCCCCTAGCCTAATCGTAAAGTCATCAGTTTTCAGTGTAAAGATTTCGAGTTCGAACCCCGAAGCCGAAAAATTTTTTTTAATTTTTTCAATTTTAAACAGTGAAAAATGTCATTATAATTAATTTAGACTAAATTACCAGATATTTACATTGCAAATAACCTGACGTTAGAAATCTTATCATAAGTGCACTAGTTCCGTGAAAACGAATATAAGCCTCATCACAATATGTGAAGAGCCTCACACGTAGGTTTCCGCCAACAACATCAAAATGGTAACGACAATTTTAAATACTTCATATAATTTAGTTATTTTTTCTTATTATTGATTCGCTGACAGCAAATCAAATTCTTTTTGTGCTCAACATTCATGGTGTTGGCGCTGGCCCATCCAGGTCTGTGCCAGCAAAAGTGGTTCAACCCATTGGACGTTATCAACCAGGTGGTCGAGCAGACGCAGAACACGGTGAACAACGTCGTCGATGGTGTCACCAATCACACATCGAATTTGGTGGGAACGATTGTGGATAACACTCAAAATGTTCTCGAAGGAGTAACCAACCATACATCGAACTTACTAGATGGGGTCACGAACACTACTAATAATCTGGTGGGCTCGGTCATCGACCATGCGACCGATCTAACGGATTCGGTCGTGACTGTGGTTAAGGATGGCGCTGATAACATTATCAATTTGCCGAACGCCATCGGCGATTCCCTTCAGCAGCAGATGCTCAACATGTTTTTGATGACGGTCCGCGGTGGGATTCGCACGGTGATCGAGATGATTAGGGTCATGATTGCACGATTTGTTGCTAGGGTTACCGGATTTTTTGGATAAGCACCTGTGGTTCTCAGAATGCTTGCTATATTCCATGATAAAATACTTAATGCGCTTTGAGAATTTTAATGTGGTTTGATTTTTAATAAATATTTCTGCCTGATTGATATTTTGCCTTTTACATTTCTGACATTGAATATCTTCGTCAAATTTGCAATTTAAATTATGTTAATTTTTTGACTAGGCTTTTTCCTTAATTACTTATATATTAAAAATATTTCTACCAATGAACCAAAGAATCTTACGCGTCCTTATTTGTACCGATAATTCAATTATTTATTTTACAATGAAAATGCTGTCAAGCATAAGGACTAATAAAATAAAATGGAAACAAATGTTCTTGGCCAGTAAATAAATACTAAATATGCTAAAATTTCTTATTGTTTATTTCAGTTGATTGCTAAATTTTGATTGACTATTGCAACAATTTCCCAATTTCTGTTGCAATCACTGCTTTAAAAGCAATGGAAATCACTGAAAACAACAATTGCAATCAAAAAGTGCACCTAATAAATTCAAATTTATTGTAATTAATTGAAAACTTTAAATATAAATAGGAAACCTAACAAGAAAAATTTAATTACATTTGTATTCTCGACAACAACAAAACGATGGTAAGATTTATAGTTTTAAATTTTATACCAACAAAAATGAACTGGATATTAAATTTTTATTTTTTGATAGAATGCAAAATTGGTCCTGTTTTTTGCCTTTGTGGCATTTCTGCAATTAAATGCTGTTAATTGTGGACCTCTGATAATTGTGGAGAATTATCTTCTGGAATATCTTGAAGATTTGCTAAACAGAATGGTTTCGATGCTTCCGGCATTGAAAATACCAATCGATAACATCACGATCACGATTTTATCATTGGAATCTGTGCAGCAGGCCAATAATATCGTTCACGAATTGGATGTAATTTTGGTTCAGGTGCAAGCTCAAGTACCATCCGTGGGTGAAATTTACGAAAATGGAATCACTCTGATCAAAGTTTTCATTGAGAGATGCGTGAGTTTGTTGTCAAGCGACGTCATGGATGTGATAGGTAGCATGTCAAATCGGCCGGAAATGGCTGGTGTTATGAATGCCATTGATAACATTATAGTTAACTTGGATGAAGTTAATGGCAGATTTGGTGGCATCTTTGGTCTAATTAATAGATTAATTGGGCGGTTGCCAATGGATATCAGTTTGATGGTAAGGACCATCTTATCCAGTGTTCTTAAATTTCTCGTGGGCGATTTGTATTAAATAAAGTAACACTGATGAATAATATTGTTCTGAAGAATGAGAAGGCTAATAAAGTATAGATCTGATTTTATTATGTTATTATATTAGATAGGGTTAGTAAGGATAAAAGAAACATGCTATCATTTATCGGGTCAATAGCCTAACGTGAAAGGAGGCTGTTTTCAATTCGAAGATTCTAGGTTCGATCCTGGTTGATGATTATATTTTTTTTCTCACTTTTTCTTTATTATTCAGATTTTCCAAGTCTAAAATATTATTTTATGAAATAAATTTCACCATTTTCGCATAATAAATTAATATTTGTTGTTCATTAACTAAAAAGGTGTAATGTCACAATAAAAATGTTTCTTATTTTGTAATCTTGTCGCTTATCAGATGCGTTTCTATAATGAAAATTGAAGATTGACGTCACATTGAATCAATATTCCATTATGAGCACGAAAACCTGTCGGCAATGACGTTTGCGCCATTTGAATTTGCATTTCAAATGATTGTTTTTGTACAGATATGTATTTCAATAATCTATTTCATTCACAAAAAATTTTACAAGTGTCATCCTGAAGGATGCATCATACCATTTCTTGCGCCGTTAGTAAAATGTCACAAAATTTGTTTTTATTTTTAGTGATTTTTGACTGTTATCAGCTCGTCAAATTTGTTTTTAATTTTATCTTCGGTTCCACCTTCCTTTATCTATACTCGTGCAGCCAAAGTGAATTTGTAATTCATGAACATTATTCAAATTTTTGGTAAAATACATTGTTACAGTATAAAAGCTAAAATGTGTTCCCGAATGGTCACACTTGAACCGTGAAGACTTAAGTGAGGAGTTCACATTGGAGTAATAAAAATGGTGAGCATGGGAGTACTCAGTCAACATTTAGTGTTAGGCTAATTTGTCGATTTCCCCTGTTGCAGTTGAAACAACTAACAATCTTGGTAGCCATCATCGGCGTGTCACTTGGTGCAAATGTTGTGAAACGCGCCGTGTCCGTCCCAGTAGCTCCAGTAGCTGAAGTAGTTGAAGAGGAAGGCAAAGCCTGGGAACTTCCAGGTTTGCCAATTCCTCTTCCTGAGATTCCTTTGCCGGAATTGCCGAGCTTCCCAATTGAGTTGCCATCGATTCCATGGCCGACGCTTCCAACCTTACCATCCTTGGGCGACATCCTGAATGGACCTGGTGCGCTTCTCGGAGGCCTCGCCGACCTCGGTGGCGGTCTGCTCGGAACCATCGGGAACATCCAGAACGGTATCTTCGGTGCCATCGGGAACATCCAGGGTGCCATCCTGGGATTCATCGGCAACACCGCACTCTTCATCGCCTTCCAGCAGTTCATCGCGATGATCAAACGCTTCTTCGCTTCGATCTTCGGATAAATTCGATTTTGGATTGTTTTATTGTTGTTAGTTGTATATAATGCTCAGTAAACCATTTTCTTAGTGCAATTAGTTCTCATTGGAGGTGGATTTTGTATGATGACTGTTATCAGCGTAGTTCTTCTAACTCGGGACTGGTTGCAATTGCACTGACACATCGATGGTCACTATCATTACGACCGTGTTCGGAATTGTTCGCTATTCTGGAATTGCACTCATGCCCCCAGACGTTAATCGGGGGTGCGGCAGGCGCGCAAATCGCGCTGCAATTTATTCGGCTTTTGCCGCCATTGCGCGTAATTATTCTCGGCTTATTCAAGCGCATTCGCCAGCGTCTGTCGTTAAGTGCGAATCGACTATAAATTATAATTACGGACTTATTACATTATCGACGTTTGGTCATTGTTCTCTTGCAATTTGAGAGTAATTACAATTCTCCTATTTTTGCAACGTTCAATTTCAGTTATATATATTGTTTATTTTTATTAGATTTTTCAATTTAGATAAACCGTGGGCCTTGAATTAATGTAATTGTTGAAAATAAAATGAAAAAATAAAAAAAAGTTTTTCTTTCGGGGTTCGATCCCGAAACCACAGGATTGAAAACCAGTGATTTCACCATTAGACTAAGTTGACTAAGAAGTATGATTCAATGAGATTCCTTTTATCGAATAACTTACTAAATCAAGCAACTTCGAAAATAACCCGCAAAATTTGCAGGACTGGAAAAATACCATTTTGCAGCGAATCAATTTTCACCCCGCGATTTAGTTAGCAAAACTTCTTCCGCAAATCTCAATGGGCACTCATTCGGGTTTCACGGCGTTGTCGCCGCATTTTGTGGCTTATAAGCAACAAAATGGGGGCGGCGCTGAAAGAAGCGGTTGGTGGTGGCAGAAAAGGAGCACATGAACCGGCCATAAATATCGAAAGTTATTTTGCATGTTCAACACGAGTAATACCTAAATAGCCGACTTTATGGCCGTGCAACTCGGGCATCGTCGCCGACACAACACGGCCAGCAAGGCGGCAGAGCCAACGAATGATAAAGTATTTCGATTAGTTTCCTCACCTAGATGTAAGAACGCGAGGTGTGGGGCGGAAATCGGGGGCGAAAATGCGCTTCATCGTTGCAGTCTGCGCACTGGATTTACTTCTATTTTACCGACGTTGTTAGCCCAGATTTGAACGATTCCAGTTATCGGGTGGTTTTCGAATGCAAATTTCGGCGGGATTGAGTATAACCATGTTTGGTGAGGAAGTAGGGGATGGTTTTCGTGATTTTCTTGCAACTCATTGGCACGGAGGAAATTTTATCCCTTATGCTTGGGAATTTATTGTTGCATATTTAATTTATTGGTTGTATTTTATTAAATAAATTTCTAATGGTCGTGATGGGCAAAGAAAATAAGATAAGTTTGTGGTATTGGTTACAGAAGTTTAGGCAATTAAAGTCATATGATATCGAAGCACAAGGTCGTAAAATTATTTACTAACTTTTATATTGGAAAATTGAGAAAATTTTAATATCCAGTAAACCGATTAATGTTGCTTTATATTGCTTTAAAGACAGTAAATTTCTCGTAAAGTAATACCCAAGAAATATAATTTTAACTTAATTTTAACTTTACAATTTCCTTGAAGCAATAGAAAAATACTGTGAAGATTTTTTTGAAATTTTGAATCACTCAGTATAAAACCACCCCATTACCAAAAGCGATGCGGGTGACAACTCGTGAGCAATCGTTTCAGCCCTAAACGCCCTTGCATTCCAACAATTGCTTTCCCCCAAATTTTGCGACGCATCCATCTGTTTCCAAAAAACTTTCCCCTCCATTCCTCGAATCAGCAATTCCTCTATTTGACTTTCTACAAGTGCGCCCATGTCAGTGCCAACCGCTGACACATTGGTACACATGGTACACGTGTAAGATTCGATTGCACCCCATTTAGGGCATGAAATCACGCCACAAAGTCCCCGCTTTTCTGCCAAGCGCAACGAAACGCCGGATGCGGATGCGTTTAATATTCTTCCATATCGCCGCCCTTGCGCTAAATGCCGACTGCCACCGTTAAATGCAGTTATGCCTCTGAGGGGGTTGTCTATCACAACTCACGGTCACATTCGTGGCACTGCTGGGCAGCACTGAATGGTGCGTGAATGCCGGCTTGGACAAAAGCCGCAAATTCGCTGCATTAACATCCCGATTATTATGCGTCTAATGGCCGAACAAAAGACATCCCCGACAAGCGAGGGGTGCGCTTTCACCCTCTCTGTGCGCATTCACTCCATTGAGGGTCCCGTTGTATCGAGGGGATGAATCCGATGCTAAGCGACCGCATTTATATTGACGGCGGCGGATTGTAATCGTGACTGATTGCCTATAAATATTGATATTTTTTGATGCTGATTAGATGTGTCATCGTTTTGGCTTCGCTGCTGTTTCGGAGGGGATTTTCCCTGTTCGTAAAATTCGCCAAGCGTTAAATCAACACAATATTGAAATGTTATTGATCAATCAAATATTCATCGATTTTTCCATCCAATATTATTTGTAGAGTTATTTTTGAATCTAATGTTGACTGTAATAATTTGGACAGCCTGAATGATATAATTAATAAATTAATTAATATATCTACGTGCAATTCGTACAAATTGACTAATTAGTAAAACCAGCATAATTGTCACTGACAGATTGGTTTACGTTGTGATCTACAAATGGCTGCGTGGGTTGCATGCTTACTAAATTTGTCCATAATAAATGAACGAATTTAATTATTAATTAATTCACCTTGATTGATATTGTTACTGATAACTAAATTTATTATGCCATGTGAATTCAAAGCTAATATAAATTCGAACAATGAAAGTATAACTAATTCAATATTTTTTTTATAATCAGATATAATAAGAATCAAAAAACCGATTTTTCAATTTAGCCAAGATTGAACGAAAATTTCAAATAAAATTTAAAAACAAATTTAAATTGATGATCTAGAATTCTTCTGCTTGGCAACTTCACTATACTTGTCCATCGATAGTAAAACCGTCCATTCAGGACCACGTCTTGTTAAGCAATGAATTTACAACCAGGCTGAGACCGAATGATGGCATCCAATAAAATTTTACTTTTACGGCCCAATTTCAATTAAGTTTATTTTCTTCGAGATTAAGTCGCAGTCGTTAGGAGTATTGCGGGTCGCTGTGGAAACAGGAGGTGCGTTTGCCATTTGCACGGATTTGTTTAGGACATTCCTCCAACGAACGACTAAGGGAAATTCCGGTAATGAAGGCACGCTTCACTGATTACTAATTCTGATTCTTCGACATCAATATCCTGATATTGCTCCCAATCCTCCAGGAAAGAAATTTGGAATGTTATTCTGAAGGTTTGTTACTTATTTTGTCACTTAATTTTTTGTAAAGTTGAAATTTCCTGTAGGAAAATTGGAAGAACAATAGCGCTCAATTTATTTATCAATTGATACATAATGATCCATGAATCATCGATATTTCAAATTATCAAAAAGTTCTTAAAGTTCAAATGAATTTGCAATAAAATTACAAATCGTTTCTCCCAAACAATAAATGAATGCATTTTCATTAAATAAACAGCAGGCAATTCATTAGATGCAATCTGCACACCATCCTAGATTTCCCAGATTTTTCCACCGCCGACTTTGTCGTCCTTTTTCTTGTATTTCGCCATTTTTTCCAGCTGCACTTCGCCGTCGACGCCAACGACGCGATAATTTCGCGCCTGAAAGGCCGGCAATAAATTCATCAAGCGCACGCAAGTGTTGGTGCAGAAGATGCCGCCGCCTCCGACGACGACGCCGACGAGGAATGAATGAATGAATGAGCATTGCGTGCCGCAATGGGGATGGCTTGAAAAGGCTACAAACGTGCAGTACTCAGTTGCTGCATGGACGCGAAGAAAAGATTCCGAGGGTGGTAAGCAACCAAAGACGCCGCCGCCAACACCGCCGCCATCGTTGAAGGTGGAGGCGGAATTTGCCGCCCTCGATCGTGATGGAAATGCCAGCAAATCTGAAGCAGACGTCGATTGGAATTGCATTTTCATTCGAATCCCGTGCGCGACGTTAATTAAGAGGCATTTCGTTTATGCAAATTGCAATTACATCTCGCGTCGTACACTCATTATGTTTTCAACATCTACCTACATCCAGTTTTTTTGTATATGTGGTTATTTTCTGTTTTTGAATTGAATTTTTACAATCCCATTTGAAAAAATATACACTGGATCAATTTCTGAAAGGGTGGATAGATTTTGCTAATTTTTTTTGAGGTAATGGCAGTTTTCCTGGGAAGGTTTCATCCAAGAAAATGTTTGGGAAATTCAGGAAAAATTTTCAAAAAAATGCATTTAATTTTTCAAAATTTATTTATTTTTTAATAAATCTGTTATACAGTGTGAATAACTTTTTGAATGTTGTAACTTTTCCATTTTAGAGCATTTAATATTAATGTACATATTTGTGACTATATAAGGAACATTTGAGTCCAAAGATGATTTTGCCAGGATTTGCATGAATTTGCGAAATTTGACGCCGTTTGCATAAGCATAAGCAATCCCTGAAATCCAGCGGGAATAATTTCGAATGCACTATGCAAATATGTTGAATATGTTGCAGCATTCAGCGCTTAAATGACGGAGAATTGATGAAAACAAGTTGCCCTCGACATATTTTCATGAATTCCTCTTAGTTACCAACAAGGATACTAATACGCCATCTTAAGACAGCTTCCTCCCGGATTCCTCCCAACTCGTACACTTCTTCCTTTTGCTCTGTTTCTTCCCCTGGTGAATTATTCACTCGGTGCACGTTTGATGAATGCATTCACCACACTCGAATTATAATTACCATTTCCTTGGCGCAGTTTTCTCCCCATTCTGAGACGCGCGAATGGCGGAAGGCTTCTTTCCGGGTCCCAGGCGGAAAGACGAATGACATCGATGTGGATGTCGATGTCGACTTAATGTTGGATTCGGAGGGATTTACGTGATAAATTGGATTTACAAATGACTCAAGTACACTCACACGCGTGCGCATCCTTACCAACAAGGATTCGGGCTATGGACGGGATTTGGCGCTGTGAGGGTGGTTGCGATGCAATGAAAAGGAATATTAAGTGCATTAATCCGTAACGAATCGAATTTTGTTTTATGTGGCTTTCACTCCCCTGGAAGCAGGCAGCAGCGGCGCGAATCCAACCCTCTTGTCGGGAATGACTCGGGTTACAAACGTTGCAGCAAATCTCCTGTTGATGATGAACGACACGAGTGTTCGTCAGTCTGGGATTGCGAGTGGGGCGGCAGGATAATGCGCTCGTGTGTTGGTGAGCGCGAAGCGTTTGCATGACTGAAGGTTTCCAATTTCATTCCTTGCGTTTTATTACCAATCTATTGATAGTATTACTCATCCTCTTCGGAAAACATGGAGTGGTATTAACGAAAAATCGGGATAGTAAGCATATTTTTCAGGATTCACTGATTGATCGATGATTGGGTCAATCATTAGGAAGCTATTACAATGCGAAATTAAACAAAGGACGAATATTTGTACTACAAGTTTAATCTCTCCAGGTTTTCTAAACGTAGTCCTCTTCTCATGATTTTTTAAGGATTTATAATTTTGTCCATTATCAAAATGTTCCAGCCGTATAAAAATTGTCTAATTTATAAAAATTACCACAAACGCCGCTTCACTTTTTTGAAGCAGCACGCTTGAGTGATACGGTAAACTTTGATGAACTTTGCGCATTTTTCAAAGGATTTCCTCTCATTTTTCTTGCCCCCGCCCGCAGCACTTTAGCAAATTTATTTTTTCCCACCCATTTCCCGGCCTTGCTCAAACATGTTGACATTGTTGACAAGTTGCACACTGCAAAATCGACGGGCTACAAAAAAACCTACACGAAAAAGAGGAAAAAAATTGTTGGCGAAGAAGTAAAACGAGCGAAAACAGTGGGAAAATGTGCACATGAAAAACTTTGCACAAAACGCACATGTTGCTCGTGCGTATTTGCCTACTCGTACACATATAGTAAGGGGGTGTTAATGCGGCCATCATCGGCCGGAAAAAGGGTGGGGTCCTTTGAAGGGGGCGGTGGAAAATCCAGCCCGAAACAGAACGGGAAATCTGCGGCGGCGAAATTTTTAAAAACTACGCCGCGCTGGATATTATCGTTTCATTAAAGTTTGCACAGCCGGAACGAGTCTCGGCTCGTGCACTTAAATTTATACATTGTGCGCCTCGTCGTTGCTACATTGGCCCAATTGCCTCGTTCGGAGAAACAAAAGCCGGGGAAGTGCTTTGAAACGGCGGAGAATTCTATTCGGACAATGCCGAGTGCGTTTGCATTTGCAGAATTGGCGCCGAAAAAATTTTCCGGGGATAATTACTTTTTCGTTGCGAATCTAAAATAAACCAGTTCTAATTTATGATGTGTTTTATAGCGAATGAAATTTATCACCCTATCACTAAATGAGTGTAAATGTTTAATCATACATTTTGTGCAAATATTTGCTTTGCTGAGCATTTAGTTCAATATTTGTAATTTGCTAATTTAATATTTTATTTATAATTACTCTTCCTTTCTAGGATTTAGTTTATTATTTTAATTATAATTAAACTTTTTGCCAGAAATCCACATGAATTTAAAACCCAGTTCCTTCTTAAAAACTTTAGTTAAATTTTGAATACCACTGGTATGATTGAATTCATTAGAATTACGATTTAAATGAAATATAATTTCAAGCTAAAATAAGATAATTCGATTTTCAAACCAAACAGCAGTAAAATTATTATATTTTAGAAAAGGATAAAATAATTGAAATCCTCAAGTAGATTCAGAAAACTTGCCGAAAAAGTCGAAAAATTAAATAAGACTAACCCCTTAGAAAATTGGCTATAATGTTTCAGGGCTCATAACTTTGGTTATATTTGGAACTTTAGGAAGATTCCGGCAGTTTTACATTCAGAATTTATTATTGTATATAGCTAAACTATTTGGAAATAGATTCAGAAAAGTTTCCGAAAAAGTCGAAAAATGAAATAAGGCTAACACCTTAGAAAATTGGCTATAATGTTTCAGGGCTCATAACTTTGGTTATACTTGGAACTTTAGGAAGATTCTGGCAGTTTTACATTCAGAATTTATTATTGTATATAGCTAACCTATTTGCAAATAGATTCAGAAAAGTTTCCGAAAAAGTCGAAAAATGAAATAAGGCTAACACCTTAGAAAATTGGCTATAATGTTTCAGGGCTCATAACTTTGGTTATACTTAGAACTTTAGGAAGATTCTGGCAGTTTTACATTCAGAATTTATCGTTTTATATAGCTAAACTATTTACAAATATATTCAGAAAAGTTTCCGAAAAAGTCGAAAAATGAAATAAGGCTATCACCTTAGAAAATTGGCTATAATGTTTCAGGGCTCATAACTTTGGTTATACTTGGAACTTTAGGAAGATTCCGACAGTTTTACATTCAGAATTTATTATTGTATATAGCTAAACCATTTGCAAATAGAGTCAGAAAAGTTTCCGAAAAAGTGGAAAAATTTAGCAATGCCAATAACACCTTCAAAGGACGTAATCAAAGTGTAGAACTTATGGGCCTAGTTTACTGGCACGTCTAAAGATATATTGCTTCTTCCTACTTGGTCGGGATAACGAAATCGTTAGATATCCGAATCGAAGGATGTATCCCAATCAGGCACGCGCGTCTTTTCCCATTCGATTCGGCCTGCCCATTCTCTTTCGAAGGTACTCTTATAATCAAGTTGGAAATTTAATTAAAATAATTTGCTGGAGCGACGTCGCTCGCAACGAGCACAAACCAATCGCAACTTTGTCAGCGAGTCAGCAAGGTACGCGCCTAAATCTGCAAGTTGGCAACTTTGTGCTTCATTTCACCTTCGCTCGATTGGCCGACTGAACACACACGGACACACGTACACATCCCTTGGCAATAATTGACTTGTCTGTCAGTCACATTTCGCTTTTACTTCCTGCAGTGTAATTTGCTACATGCATCAGCTGCTTCGTAATTCAACAAAGTTTTAATTTTACATGAACCATGCTAGTGACATTCTAAATATTGACAAAGTTGGTATTTATTCATATTTCAATATTTTTTCCTGATGTGATCATTGATTGATATCGCACATTGATTTTCCATGTGAGAAAATAATATTTAATTTTTCAAGTTCCATACAGATAAAATTGTCAGGTTAGACATTTCGAAGCGAGAATTGAACTGTGCAAATTTTAGCAAAAGTTTCCCATCCTCGAGGGATAATTAAATGCTGGTGTACGCCCGATTGAAATTTCGATCAATTTCTTCAAACTGATGACGTACTTAGGGATTCATTTCGACTTCAATATTGACGTTGACGTTGGCTTAAACGTTTCACTGCATTTAATTAAGTCTGAAAGATTTTGCTCATTCACTGCAGCCTGTCTGTTGCTGCCCCCACGACGGGAAAAAGACAGCAACCGATTCGCTGAATGATTCCCCAGGCTCGTCAATTTCTTGTTGGTTGTGGATGCGATTCAAGGGTGTTTAGCCTATTTGACCATTGCTGTTGACGTCAAGAACTGCGGGGGTGGCATCAACGCGGCCGACTGGGAGCGTCGAATGTAAATTGGAAAATTAACGAGTTTTTTGCTGGCGAAAGCATTAGCGCGTGCATTCGATATTTGTATTTGCGTCAGGATCACGTTCGTCTTCAGCGTGGTTAGGTTCGCTTTTCAATTCAATTGCGTGGGAGATCGGTAATCGGCGAGGAAACGGCTGGAAATTAATAATTATAATTGAAAACCAACGCAAACAAAAACGCAGACTAAAAAACTTTACTAGAGAATATTTTATATTCTTCCGATATAAGAATTTCAACATGTTTAAAGTTCATTGAACTCATCTTCGATTCGATGGCGTGCACCGTTGTAGCAAAACCCCTAAAATCCTTAAATATTTGAGTCTGCATTGAAATATTCAATATTGCGAACGTTCTGGTATCCGCTCCTTTATGGAAACAATTTCCATGCACCTTCGAAACACACAAAACACATTAAAATGGCACATTCCATTGCGAATAATTTCATTCATCGTTTTACGAGTGAACCAACGCGGTGGAAATCAGCGATAAAATTAAACAAACGTGGCCGAAGCGAGCAGCATATTTTTTCGCTAATAAAATGATGAATATTCCACGAGCCCGGTTTTTATTCAAAACGCAGCGTGTTTCGCTTGCAATTTTAGTGGCGCCGCGTCCATTTGTTCGCTGTATTTATTACGAAATAGTTGCAGTACATAATTTACGACGTTCGGCCCCGGCTTCCGTTTATATTACAAATGCTGGCCCCGGCGGCCGAAGCCATCGCCAGCGTGTGCGGAATTTATTACGGAACATGAGCGACTGCTGCTCGCTCGCGCGAAGTGTGTGCTAACGAACAACATTCAAGAACTATGCAGCAACAAACACGCGCGATGGCGCTGGCGATGGTGGTGATGATGATGATGATGATGGAGGAGGGTGCAAAATATGGAAAGTATTGAAACTTGTAATTTATGACTCGTGACTCGCTTCGATTCCGGGTGTGCAGAAATCAAGTCATTTGCTCGAATTACGCGACTGATGATTGCTTGATGGCTGGCTGGCTCATGGGGTGGTTGTCATCATCATTAGTTTTACACCTCGAGTGTTGGAATTGGTCGAGGTAAATGTGATTTTTATCGGATCGTTGTAAAAGAGAAGGTTGAAATTAGGAAATTTTAAGAGGAATGATTTAGTTTCAAAAAAGTTTGATATACTAACTCCTACTAACGCTAATTTTGCAAACAAACCCTCAAAGATCTTTTAGATTCACCACTTCTACGGAGATTCCTGATAAGACACCAGATGATTTTAGTTATCCTAGGAACATTCAAGGTTGATGGATCTACAACGCGAATTTATATGACATTTTCACCGGAAGTGTTTCATTATAAACTCTTCTGTTTGTGAAGTTAACGTATAAAAACTGCCTTTATTATCTATTAACTCATTGGATAATCAACTCCATAAAAGTTTTCCCATTGCGCGACGCATGTGACAGACGTACAATGCGCGAACTTGATGGATTTCCACGACGCTCATTACGGAACAACAACAACAAACAGTCGTTTAATATGTAAATAGCATGCGATTCATTTACACTTCGCTTCGCTTTCCGACGAAGCGCTTTCGAATCGGTTGCGATTACGCCATTTGCGCGCGCACACCCATCACATTGTCCTCGCATTGTGTTCGACAACCATCCATATGCCCCAATCCGCCCATCTGCACCTCCAGGTACGGTTGGTACTTGTTCGTCTTTTCGCTTCCATCCGGGGAAACATTTGCAATCGGCGAATGCACGCCGTAAACGCGCGCGCACACCGTTTCAAACGGGAAGACAATGACAATTGTCAAGATAAGAACGACGAAAAAGAAGTGGCTACGGCAAGGGAGGTCAGCCATAAATTTCCCCTCCAGCTTCTATTTGTTCATTTATCCAATTGGATCACGTCTGTGTGCCTCGCTCGGCTGCCGTCTAGTTTGGCCGGCGGCGAAGTAAATCGAACAAACATTTTCATTACATTCGACGACGACGCCGCCAACGACGAGGATGCTTCTGGAGATGCGAAGGGAGGAACGGCGACGAAGAACTATTTCCAAGATTATATTGCGATGCCATTACGCGCTCTTCTTATTCGTGGATAATCTTATTTCTCTTTTAAGGCACTGCTCGTATTAAAAGGTCATAATTTATATTTAGTTTTACGTCGATGCCTTCAGGATATAGGACTTTTCGGGTCATTATCGATTAGGTTAGTTGATCATAAATTTTGATAGAGGACTTTTGGTCTTGGAAATTCCATAGTTTTTGCTTTTATGGCTTAATCTTGAGCATATAATAATTTTTCAAGTTAGGTTCCTGCTTGGCAGATTGGCAGATGTTGAAGTCATAGGTGTGATACCAAATACTTTACGTTCTCTGAAAGCTCTCTAAAATGTTGTTGACTGAAATTTCTCGAAAGAAACATTCCGAGTAAGTTGTCCAAACAATAGCTCCCATTACCCAAAACATATGGGTTCCTAAGCATTGCAATTCACTCTTAAGAATTCAAATTTCATGCGGGGATACGAAAACATCTCCAAAGAACAAAAGCTTTGACTGCACCTACGCGATCGCAGTCTGAGGGGCTGGAAGGTGTGGGAAATAAAAGTCTTCAACACTTTGTACCTACGCGTTGTTGTCGTGTAGTTTGCGAACGGAGGAGATGCTGTCAAAGAAAATTGTCTGCTATAGTATGTAAATATTTTCCTTCTTTGATGTGTTGTTTCAAAGAATGTTTACGCCAGATGGGAGGACGCAATTTCTTTGCGCCGCGACTCCCTTGCGTGTATCTCTTTGAAAACGCCAGAATCTGAGGCCGCCAAGGTCACGTTCGACGTCGGAGATGTTCGTTTTTCTGCAAATATGCGATGAGAAGAAGGCGGCCGGTTTTCAATTTACGTGCAAATTATGCCGACAGGTGGCGGAGCGACGGGCGGAGGGACAAGGCAAATATTAATTTGTATTAAATTAAATTAAACCGGATTAAAACGGCGGGTAGTAAAAAGTTTACGATTGCCAAACAAACGTGTCATCTGAACCGTCAGCAAATACCATGGGGAAAAACATCCGTAAATTTTTTAATGTGTTTACCCTCATCTCAAATTCACCATCCAAGTCGAAGGTCTAAGAAGAACGATCCCATCCGCACAGTGAGTGTCTTCAAACCGACGGGAACCAAAACTGAACCCGAAATTCCCGAAATACCCCGAAATTGCGCTCGGATATTTTGCTACGGCGAAGGTTGAAGAGTGGGGCACGATAAGCGCATTTTCTTTTCTTCCGTTACGTTTGGTTACTTTTTTTATTTCACCTTCATCCACCTCAGCCAGCAGCAACACATCTAAATCTACCTTATCCTTGCATATCCTGCTCGGTTGCGGCGGCGTAGGGAAACGGTTCAGTGGCTGAAAAAGAGGGAGGGGTGTTTACGCCATCCTTACGCCATCGCTTTGCAACCCTTTAACCTTGTTTTTCCTCTTTCTGTCTACAGTACCACCATGCAGCCGCAACAGCGCAGCCCTTTTTTGCGTATCACTTCCCGGAGTGTGTGCCCTCATCCTCCCTTCAAGGGTGATACTATTTTGTTGGCTTGGATGGCACTGCAGCCATCTTTTTCCGTACGTAGAGCAAGCCGATGTTACGGTTTTTATGCGGATTATTGCAATCGCGTTTGTCGTACGCCTCCAGGAGAAAAAAGATGGGTTCAGGATGAAAAACATCCGCCTATCCTTTGGCAGAGCAATGAGAGACCTAGAAAGGAACGTGCCAGCACGGGTCTGGATGCGAGGTTTTCGAAATGAAAGTATCGTCGAGAGAAAAGGATAAGGAATTCGTTGAGAGCTCAGCAGCGTGCATGTGTACATAATTTGATTTTTATTGAAAAGTCATTTTGTCGCTTTTTATCTCCTATCCGATCCCCAAACTCTGGGGGGCCTTCTTGACAAATGGAATCGAAGATATCACTAGTATCCCCAAAAGTTTTTGTGGTCTGGTCTTTTATATTTTGCAGAATAGGAACATTAATTTCTTATTAAACCTCCAACACAAATTAGTTAACACAAGTCGTTAAACCTGGTCATTCTAGAAACTGCAATAAGGGCTATTTGAAAATTATATTTAATTTTTTTCTCACACCATTGTTTGTTAATGACCAATAATCGTTTGGTAATCCCGTTCAACTTTTCCTCACTGAAATTAGCAGTTGTAAACTATTCATATTGAGTTATCCTTGATAGAAGTACCAGAATCCCATCAGGTCTCTTCTGACACTTGAGTGCACTAAAGGGTCGTTCACTTTCGCATCAAGTGCCCGTCCCCTGAGCGAAATGGACCACCTCCAGGACAAACAGCATCTCTCGTTGCTGCTGCAGGAAGCGCAAAAAACGGCAACTTTTGCAAACATTGCAGAAGGGTGTCGTTTACATATGTTTATCAAGATAAATATTCATGGCCAAACATACGACTGCCCTGAATACGAGAGTGCATCACAATCCTCACACCCTCTTTGAGTCCTGCCAGTTTTGTAGTAAGGTAAATAACGACAGAACCGACCCGGAAGTTGAATTTATGATGAAGCAAATAAAAAAATTCGGCATTGGAAAAATAAATATAATAAAACAAACTGAAATATAAATTCCTTCCAGGAAACATTTGTGGTGTCACTTGATAGTATCGACTCTACATGAATTTGCTTTGCGAAAAATAGCGTTATTTAGTGCTAGCATGCAATTTTAATGGAATTAAATTTGACGAGTGCATCGTACGGATGCGATTTTGAATTATGAAGTTTGCGATGATATTCGCAACTTTTCCCCAGCAGAGTTTTCGCGCACGAGGACGGCTGAATGTTGGCGGGTCGACAAGTTCATAAATTCTGTAATAATCCTCGAGTTTTGTTGTTTTATTTCGATACGCGTTTTGCTTTTCGCCATTAGCGCGCTCCGTTCTGAGAGTTGGAGTCAATTTTAATTCTAATTTCAACGTAATTTACTTCGCCTTCAGCACCGCACGTTATTTTTTATAATAAAATTTATCAGTTTTGCTTGTCGCGAGCAACTTTCATTTTAACGAGCACGTTTAATTGTCCTAGTTGTGCACGTTTTTTCCACAGTTTGACCGAATTTTAGTTTTAAATCTGCAGCTGGATTCAGTTCCACGAAGTTAAATTGCCCTGCATACTTCTAGATGGTGTTTGTCGTGCCTCCCCCAATAAAAATCTCTGAATGTTTTGTAGGTTCATGACCGTATTTTTTTGCTGCATGATGGTATAATTACAAAAAAAATTATAAGGTTTACTTGCAATGTCCATTTTAACGATCACATTTAATTGTCTCATTTATTCATAGATGGCATTGCTCCTGCCTCGGTAAAAAATGCAGGCTAATGTTTCTTTCCGCGGAGTTTCATTAATTTCTCATAGAATAATTAAACAAAGCACATATTAGCTTAATGAATGCGGCGGAGGCAGCGTCCTCGTACTGCACAACATAAAACATTGGGGCGGATGAAGAAAAACGTGGGCAACGCAGCGATGCAATGCAATCAACTTAATAACGACGCGGACGTAATATGCGCTCGTAATATTTAATTGCATGCACTTAGCGTCTTTCGTCTCGTTGGCTTCTCGTCGCGAAGGAAATTGCAACAACTGGCCCATCAAGCGGCCAACTTGGAGTTGTAACTGAGACTCAAATGTAAGGAAACCAAAAGATAGAAGTTTGCATAAAAATCAAATTGAACGTGATCATTTTTTGATAGGTAATTTCTATCATTTTTTTACAGGCGAAGCAACAACTCGTTCATATACTCAATAAAAATTATTGAAGACCCACGCAGAAAGCATCAGAAATTTCAAGGATGATGTGGATACTGTCCGAATTTACGTTTGAATTGCAAATTCGCAATTCCAAATTCAGTGATTTCGCCCGTCTGAGGTTTGTAAGTCGATATTCGACAATAAAAACGCCAATTCGTTTCAGATCTTTCATCTGCATTCATGGGCTAGATGCGAGGGATGTTCGGGCCATACATGCGATATGGCATATAATTTTTTTTATGGCGCTTCGCATGCTGCGTCGAGGCGGCACATTTCGAATGTGCCGATAAAACTTTTCGATACCGGGTGACAAGCCATTACGACCCGGACGATTTTCCGCCGATGGAAAATTCGCCGCAGCAAATAGCGCTCATATCGCGCACTCCAATGCGGATTGGTTCATTATTGCAGTGTTCAAACATGCAAAGCCAACGGAGGCTATTTGGTGACATTTTAATTTCTATTTTATTGACATGCTGCTGGCATTGCTTATTGGATGTCATCAGGTTCGAGGTTTTCGTAGAAATCCACAATTTTTCACAAATTCCCAAGGGAAATTTTTCAATGTAACATCGGCAACTTTTTTTACCTCATTGATCTGGCAGCACTGTATCATGTGGTGATGTGATGCTGACGTGGCAACAATGCCAATGAAGGTGCACATAAAAAGAAAAGGGTTCGAGGAGAAACGTGGCTTTGTTTGTTTGTACTTCGAAGCAAATTACTTGAAATAATTAAGTCTGCATCAATTTGGTAACTGAAGGAATTACTTCAGCATGATTAGCACCATATACGATTGGTACATTTGGGACTAATCTGATGCTGTTGTTGAAAAGCAATTTGAACTTTAAATTAAATCGTTGCGGTCGTTGCTGTTGTTGCATTGTGTTGTTATCCCCGAGGGTTGAAATCCTAGAAAAAAAGAATCCGACGTTGTTGGTTCAGTTGCACCAGTCGAAAACACATCTCTACCAACAAGCGCGCATGCAATGCGTTCGTGATTAATTTCGTTTTGATTAATTTCGGTTTTGATAATTAATTAATCGCAAAATGGTTCACGGAACCGCTGGTGGCGCTGTCTTCGCTGTTGTTGGGTTCGTTTAACCCGGCAATCTCAAACCATTGCTGCGCTGTTTCACCGCTCCAGTGTTCTTAATGCCTCAGTGCATGTTTCCGGTTGGCGTGCACATCCGAATCGTCCCCCCAAATGCGACCTACAATTCCAACCCGTTCACCCATTCCACATATTGAACGGCGGCAAATATCATCTTCTCCAGAGTGCAGCGTACAGGGCGTTTACAATTAATTATGGTGTCAATCTCGCACCGAGATTACGATGATTCAACGTCTAATTATAAGCTCGAACGTTTAGTATAGCATTTACGTGAATTCAGAGGGCGCTTGCGCTCGTTCCCTCTTGATAGACGCTTGGGTCGTAGTTTCAATGTTGGCGCCCCCTCCTGGCGCTGTCGATGATTAATCGTAGTCGAAAGTCTTTTCCACTTGTTACGGTCGCGTTAGATTTGAAGTTTCACATTTTGGCCGCGCCCTTTTCAGTGCGGTGAGTACGATTCATTTACTGCCACTCTCGCTCACTTCGCTGGAATTTTCTCTTGTTGTTGCCTCGGGCGAGGTTGACATCGGTCCCACTGAACGCGACGACGACCGTTGTATAACATGGATTGCTAAACTTTTACTTACTTTGCTGGATTCGCTTGGACTCCAGAGGTAATTCTGCACGACTCGTGGAACTGGTAACTGATGTCACGTCAAACTTTTCAAGTTCACCACGTCGATGACGATTTATCAATGCTGGAGAACCGCACGAATTCCGACGTGATTGTTATTAATTAAGGCAATTTTGAACTGTCTCATAACGTTTTCCCCTCTTGTGCCATGTTTTTTCAATCTAAATACTAAATTTCAAAAATTTCAAAAATATTCTTTCTCAATTTCTGATCAGTTCAAATTGATGAATTTAACTGATAGTTATTAGTTGGATTAATTCAGATTATCAATCGCATAATTATCTTTTTGGAAATTGGATTAATTGATACAAATAATCAACATTGAATAAAAATATGAATTTCGGTAATTTCCTTCGGAAATTTCCATGGTTTCACGTTATGATTACCGAACGCAATTTGTGAAAGTGAAGTCTGCTCATTTGCGTATTAATTTTTGCTAATTAGTAATCCGGAAGCGCTCATTCATAAGCGTAATTAGTGTAATGATCATACGTTAACAATGGAGCATTAACCATATTGTTTCGTATTTCTGTTTGGAAGCGGGAGGGGGCAGCTTGTATGTTTATTAGAATGTGATGCAAAATTTGTTGCTTGTTTTCACGAACACACGAGCTCATAAATATTAATTTGAATTAAGTGGCACGCTAATTTGGATAAATGCCTCGCGCTCGTGAATGCTAATCAATTAGAAATTTACATTTTCGCCATCAATTTTTATTTTGGACTATTTGGGTGATAGTTTGTAAATCGTATAACAAATTTTCTGTCTTGCAGATAGAAAGAACAGAGATACAATTGAATTAAAATCGTTCAAATTAAAAAATTCCAGCTGGATTCCTAATAGAATCTACTTCAAAGTGCATCAAAGAATTCGGCCTCGTTTCGTTGATAAAATGCAGCAGACTAGAAGATACAAGATTACAGGCAACAACAGCGAAACGCTATCTTTTTTCACCATCGTTTCCGCTTCCTTCCGGAGAACCGCCTCGAAGAAACTGCAATCACGGTGTCCTCTGAGTTCACAGCTAGCCCGTCCAAGGCGAGAGAGTAAATTCCTAAATTGATTAAAACTTTGGGCGAGTTGAACGCAACATGTATGACGTGGATGTCGACTGATGCCAGCGCCACCGGAAGCAAAAGTAGATATAAAGTAGGATAATGCTTCTGTAGCGCGCCCCGACTTGGAGCGCCACCAGCGACTTGTAACTATTAGAGTGCACTCCTCAGAAGCGGTGGAGGTCGCAGAGTGAAGAGGGGCATGATTGTTCGATGCGACACTTTGATTGTGCCATCAGCGAGCGAGCACATCTACACGCACGACTCAAGTGCGGCTTAAGCCGCTTGTAGTGTAGTTGCCGAGGAAGTTGAACCACTCTCGGTACAGCCGCCCATACGTAACGGAAAGCATCTTCTTTTGCTGAACGCAGAGCATCGACTGAGGCATTACGTTCGCGTGCCAACTATCAGAGAGCTTATTTGTAGTTGATCTCATCAATTGCCTCTACAGCCTCTTCTCTCGCTGGAGCCTCGATTCTACGCTTCAATCTCCTTCCGATTTTGGTCCTTTCGAGGTGTATTCTCAGGCGACTTGTTGCGCTCGTTTTGTTTTCCGGATGTTTGTTTTACTTGCATTACATTCGGGCTGCATTTTGTTTGTTTCGTTTATGGAGTGAGCATTTATAGGCGCTCTACTAGATTAAAGTGCATTCTACCCTTGTTGCATGTAGCGTTGGCCGATATGAAAATGGTCGCCCTTAATAATGGGGAGAGCGTGGAAATGTAGTTTCAGAAGAATGAATCAAAGTAAGGTAAGTAAAATCGATTTTCTGCGGAGTTTTGTTACTATTGTTCAAGGTCCATATCTTTGAGAGTCAAGGTGTACTTCAGTGGCAAAACGACGAAGAGCCTCCTGGATTCAATGGTGCCTGGTAAAGCTATATCCATGACCATAGGTCCTGATTTACAATGTGTACCAGATTTAACTGAATTTAATTATTCGTAAACATTTCGAAAAGTACTAAAAATTGAACAAAGCTAACACAAAACTGCATATGGGCTCATAACTTTGGTTATCCTTAGAACTGAATTTATTATTGTATGTTCCTAAACTATTTGCAAGTAGATTCATAGAACTTTCCGATAAAGTCGAAAAATTAAATAAGGCTAACACCTTAGAAAATTGGCCATAATGTTTCAGGGCTCATAACTTTGGTTATACTTGGAATTTCAAGGCCTTTTGGCAGTTTAACATTCAGAATTTATTATTATACATTGATAAACTATTTGCAAGTAGATTCAGAAAACTTTCCAAAAAAGTCGAAAAATTAAATAAGGCTAATACCTTAGGAAATTGACCATAATATATAAGAGCTCATAACTTTGGTTGCCCTTGGAATTTTCAGGCCATTTTGGCAGTTTAACATTCAGAATTTATTATTATACATTGATAAACTATTTGCAAGTAGATTCAGAAAACTTTCCGAAAAAGTCGAAAAATTAAATAAGGCTAATACCTTAGGAAATTGACCATAATATATAAGAACTCATAACTTTGGTTGCCCTTGGAATTTTCAGGTCATTTTGGCAGTTTAACATTCAGAATTTATTATTATACATTGCTAATCTATTTCCAAATAGATTCAGAAAAGTTTCCGAAAAAGTCGAAAAATGAAATAAGGCTAATACCTTAGAAAATTGGCCATAATGTTTCAGGGCTCATAACTTTGGTGATACTTGGAACTTTACGAAGATTCCGGCAGTTTTACATTCAGAATTTATTATTGTATATAGCTAAACTATTTGCAAATAGATTCAGAAAAGTATCCGAAAAAGTCGAAAAATGAAACAAGGCTAATACCTCAGAAAATTGGCTATAATGTTTCAGGGCTCATAACTTTGGTTATACTCTGAACTTTAGGAAGATTCCGGCAGTTTTACATTCAGAATTTATTATTGTATATAGCTAAACTATTTGCAAATAGATTCAGAAAAGTTTCCGAAAAAGTCGAAAAATGAAACAAGGCTAATACCTTAGAAAATTGGCTATAATGTTTCAGGGCTCATAACTTTGGTTATACTTGGAACTTTAGGAAGATTCCGGCAGTTTTACATTCAGAATTTATTATTGTATATAGCTAAACTATTTGCAAATAGATTCAGAAAAGTTTCCGAAAAAGTCGAAAAATGAAATAAGGCTAACACCTTAGAAAATTGGCTATAATGTTTCAGGGCTCATAACTTTGGTTATACTTGGAACTTTAGGAAGATTCCGGCAGTTTTACATTCAGAATTTATTATTGTATATAGCTAAGCTATTTGCAAATAGATTCAGAAAAGTTTCCGAATAAGTCGAAAAATGAAACAAGGCTAATACCTTAGAAAATTGGCTATAATGTTTCAGGGCTCATAACTTTGGTTATACTTTGAACTTTAGGAAGATCCCGGCAGTTTTACATTCAGAATTTATGATTATATATAGCTAAACTATTTGAAAATAGATTCAGAACAGTTTCCGAAAAAGTCGAAAAATGAAATAAGGCTAATACCTTAGAAAATTGGCTATAATGTTTTAGGGCTCATAACTTTGGTTATACTTTGAACTTTAGGAAGATTCCGGCAGTTTTACATTCAGAATTTATGATTGTATATAGCTAAGCTATTTGCAAATAGATTTAGAAAAGTTTCCGAAAATATCGAAAAATTACATAAGGCTAATACCTTAGGAAATTGACCATAATATATAAGAGCTCATAAGTCTGGGTGCTCTTGGAATTTTCAGGCCATTTTGGCAGTTTAACATTCAGAATTTATTATTATACATTGCTAAACTATTTGCAAGTAGATTCAGAAAACTTTCCGAAAAAGTCGAAAAATTAAATAAGGCTAATACCTTAGGAAATTCACGATAATTTATAAGAGCTCATAACTTTGGGTGCTCTTAGAATTTTCAGGCCATTTTGGCAGTTTAACATTCAGAATTTATTATTATACATTGTTAATCTATTTGCAAGTAGATTCAGAAAACTTTCCGAAAAAGTCGAAAAATTAAATAAGGCTAATACCTTAGGAAATTCACCATAATATATAAGAGCTCTTAACTTTGGTTGCCCTTGGAATTTTCAGGCCATTTTGGCAGATTAACATTCAGAATTTATTATTATACATTGCTTAACTATTTGCAAGTAGATTCAGAAAACTTTCCGAAAAAGTCGAAAAATTAAATAAGGCTAATACCTTAGGAAATTGGCCATAATATATAAGAGCTCATATCTCTGGTTAACCTTGAAACATTGTAGCGATTCTGGTAGTTTTAGATTCAGAATTTAGTACTGGATCTAGCTGGACTATTAGAATGTAGATTCCAGAAATTTTCCGATAAAGCCGAAAAATGAAATAAGACTCATTACTATACTTATCCTTGGAACTTTTTTTGTTACTTAACCATTCGAAATACCTGCAGTCGGAAAGGTACAGTAATATTTCGTTGTGGTACTGATAAATTCCGGGACTCCCCAAATACCTGCTTCAACACTTGAATGCATTTACTATCCATCGATGCAAAATTTCAACACCATGCGTTCCAATCGCGTTTATTTCAATCAAATAGTTGCGAACCAAAACGAGATTTAAAACGAATAAAAATGCAAATCGGGTCATTCCATTGATATCCACATATTTTATTATTCAACCTGCACCCTTTTACATCCTGTGGAGGGATGGTGGAAAGGGGTCGGCCTGCGACAATGCTGAATGCAAATTAATGCATGCGGGAACAATTAAAACTTTTGCAAATTTATGTAAACCCAAATGGCCATTATTGGCAGCCCAATTTTCGGTAAACCGACGCGACGCGCGCACGCCACGCACCTCCTGCACATCTGTTGTCCCGACGACTGTCAGCTGCAATTTAAAACCCTGCACGGGATGATACGGTTATAATGCAAAGTACGTCTAATTGTTAACACGCTGCTCGTTTGCATATTTAAATATGAATTTGCATCGATATGTTGTCGCTGGGTTATTTGCTATTGCTTTTGTGAATTATTTCAAATTGATCCTGATAATTGCCTTTGACGCGATACTTTGAAATCAGTCATGACCTATGGACCAACTATTTATGATGTCCATTTATCCTTTTATTTTCCAAGTGATTCACCTTACGAGCACTCCGAAACCCATCAAAATAAGTAATACCAACATTTTACAGTTTTTACACTATTTCAATACATTTTTCTCCGGATGGGCTTGGGTATCGAATCGAATAGAAAATTCAGCAAGACCCTTTCGAATTCTGCTGAATAGTGGAATCGGGCTGGGATAGTGGCGCATTTTCTTATCATTTGTACCGATTACAGGATACGGCCGTATTGTGCGCATTACATTTTCCACATTGCTGCAGTACTACTCGCCTCTGCCACTCGGCTCTATGAACGGCTATGGCCGCACATCCCAATTCCGAAGGCCTAAAGCCTTTTCGCAATACAACCTTCCTACACATACACACGACTCCACGTCGACCCAGACAGATAGACCTAAATCTCATTCCTACTCAATATCCTAGCCGAATGCCACTTCGGCCATGCGACTAGCCGCTGATACTGATGCTATTATCCTTTCCACTCACCACCAGCACACACTCAGCTTCAGTCCTTATTGCTGGCCTAGGCCTTTCCAGAATCATCTTGCACCATCAGTGGTCGGGTTTTTTCCTGCCCCTTTTTCCAGCTCTTTTGTTCTAGATCTACTTGAAGGAACCTTCGGTGGAGCTGGCCGCTATTACCATCAGATTTGCAAAGTAGTGGGAGACAATAGTGGCGGAGATAACAGTAATGTATTTGAATGAATTGAAATTCAAAATCAATAAGCAGCACATAATCTTACGTTTTATTTTGCTTGGAAGGATTCTCTATAATTTTTCTTCTCGTGTATTTTAGCTAAAATGTATTTTGTTTCAAAATTTGAAGTCTAACCTTTGTAGATACATCTGAGTGCCATAGGAAGTAGCATGTGATACAAGAAAGGGCTGCGAGCCGCAATGTTAAAAGGGGTGGCAATTATCGTGCCATCATGCTTGACTGACAAATAAGTCACTTTGTCTACCATTTACCCTCCGTGGTATCCGTGGTTCACCACATCTTCCTTACTCGCATACTAATCACACAGGATAATCCCTAACCTCTAAGGTAGTAGTCACGGAAAGGTACTTCTGAAACCAAAATTGGTCATTGTTGGTAGAAGTACGACAAAAGTGCCTCTCTAATTCCTGTACATTAAACAAGGATTTGAGGATATTAGAAACGTAATTTCTGCATCTCATTGTATAGATCTCGTGTGCTCCCTAGTCTTTGCCAGCAACCAAGAGTAGCACTTGTAGTACCAAAGACAATAAAGGGATTTGTTGTCCCCGGGATTCGTAGGCGAAGATTTCTATCGAATGCCGAGTCGCATTCTCGGCTCGCACTGATGCGGGATGAAATTAACACTTCCCTAAGCCACGTGGCACTCAACCACCCCCCCACCTCCAACAAGTTGCACGTATACACGAGTCGTACATTCATTTATCCAGCGCTGCTATCACGATCGGCGAACACAAAGAACTCGACGTCGTCGTATATCACAAACAAAGTCCCAACCTCGCGCGCTTGTTGTCCCCCACAAATAACACCAATGTGTCAGATAGCATTACATCGTATCAGTCACGTGGGCGAATCTATCATCGCACCAGCGCGCACCAAACAACCGAGCTAATCTCCCCATACAAGGATGATCATACGTGGGTGGGATGGGAGACCACGCGAAAGAGGACGAGATACGAGAGTTATAAACAAGTTTGAACAAGGTGGACAAGTCGCTATGATTCGGCAAACAACTCGTCGCTGTGTCACCGAAGGTGGTAATTTCATTTGACAAGTTTCCCTCGATTTTCCACCCTTTCGGCTCTACGCCTCACGTGGCCAGTAACATGTAGGGTAGTGTTCGAAATGAACAAACTATAATTGAATGTCGACTCGTATGTGGCTGGACCTCGAGGAAGAATGTGGCGGTTGCACACGATGATTCGTTTGATCGATACGAACTTGACCAACTGGGGATTCTATCAAAGTCGCCCCACGAACTCTATCTCTTTACAAATCGGAGTTGCCCCATACGGGAATAGAGAGTCGGTCGTATTGGTAGTGGAGGCTGAAAGGTTGCTGAAGGTGGAAAGTGAAATAAGCGAATGAGTGGATTGAACGTTACAGGAGGAAATCTATCACAGATTCTGGTGTGAGAAAACCTCTTGACCAATCAGTCTGATACGGTGTTATTGGTTCACTAACTGGACCACGCAGTTCCAAAACGATTATCCATCAAATGGGTGACCAAAAAATACAAAGGGATTTGAAAGTATTTAGGTAAATTATCTGCCGGAAGGATAGTCACACAAATTCGAGTTAGCTGATCTATTGTATCCCGTGAAAATTACCTCATACATGACCCATATCCAATAACCATGGGGATAATTGAAAACTTGGATACTCGTTGAATACAAGAGTTTAACAAACTTACTCCCGTATACTGAAGGCTAGGCAGTTCGTTATTCTATTACCAAGGATCAATCGATGCAACCATCCGTCGCTTAGACGTCAATGACATCAACCACCCCGAGCCAGCCGGGTGCCTGCATCAACAATGCAAGGATATCGAACTTCCAAGCAAGCGCTATCCACCACTATCGCTAAATAGTTCAAAGGTATGCTGCGCACTAGCACTCAATAGCTGAACCCTATCCACTACCTCATGGCCATATAACCTCAGGCAAAAAGCCCCAACCTCCTTCGGTCGGAACGGTGCCCGCATTGAAAGCGCCGAGAAGTTGGTCAATTTTGCATTATACCATTGTTTGATGCTTAGGACTTTAGTCGCTTTGCATTATTAACGAAGTTGCTGTTTGTTATACTCATATACTACCGATGTGCTTTGTGTCGCTTAATCCACGTCCACGCCCGCATTTTCACTCGATGCTGTTACGTGCTCGCTTCCGGCTGGACGTGTATTACATCTGTCCACCTAATATACCTGATCCGGACAATACTTCCGGCCACTTATAAATTAATAACGTGCGATTAGTGCCGGCCATTATGGTGGAACTGTCATTGACATATGGCGCAAGACAGTAGATTAAATTTTTTAATAATTTGTGTTTGCTACACATGGAGTCATGCACTCAGCTGGTTGAGTTAATTTGTTTACCAGGCTTCACATGGATTAGAGGGGATAGTTATGAAATTTCAACTAGGTAACTATTATTTAGCAAATATAGGGTTAAGAGCATTTATAATGCAAAATACCAATATTATCCTAGAGATTAAGGTTTAATCCTTTAAGAATCCACAGAGTTCCAAATTTGATTTTCAACATTTTGAAAGCAAGGAGCCTCTAGGAAATTTCACATTAGTTTGTCCTTCTTTCAGGATTTTCGAGTTATCACCATTAAAAGAACGAATCCATCCACTAGACATCTCCAAGATTCCAGTTGGCCATAACAGAAAATATCTTTACTAAATACTACCTAAGACGGATCATCATTTAAAATCCACTATAGGTTGAAGGTTATTTTGAAAGCTCAATTTTCTTACAATCTGAGCGTTACCAAGATATTTTCTGTTTGATCCATTAACATCAAGAAAGCATGCTACTCACCCATTAGTATCACCTCTTTTAGGTTACCAAATTTCTGAAACAAAATTAAAATTTATTAAAGAAAATGTCAAAATGTACTATGTGAACAGGCAAATTACTTAAGGCAATCAGCAAACAATCTTTAAAAAAACAGCAAATATTGGGTATTGTATTTTATGCTGTGTTTATTTGTTTCGCGATATTGGGGTACGTTTATTCGTTTGTTTGCGTTTCTCATAGCATTTAATTTGTATGTTTGTTCACGACGAGGAATGTTTTTCTGATGATTGTATGGTCTTCGTCTCGTCGCATGGGAAGTGGTATTAAAATTGATGAGATTTCGACTTTCTTAAGTACATGAAAACTTGGTATATAAAAGGTCCTATCAATCAACTACCCAGGAATTTCAGTATTCTTACTTTTTACCATGATCTTGTGCAGAATTATTCGTCAGTGTCTAAGATTGTCTAACCTCGTTTAACTCCCTGTATTTAATCGGTCCCATCCACTGTCTGCAAAACTGGTGAACCTCAGCTAGAGATGTCTAAGAAAAGGGGATGAAGCAAATAATTTAAATGTACGACGTCTCCAGCTTATGGCTAAAAAACTTTGACTTTGTCGCCCCAACAATGGCATTATTACAGCTTGGGGAAAACTTGTGCATCGGCTCAATCCTCCGGATTTGTGTAAAGTTTTCCACTTTGATATTAATTATTGATAACACTTCACTGATAGATGCTCAAATTATGCTACCAGTCTCGCAACGCTTAGGCTCGTCGTAATTCGAAAGTTATTCCAAGTTGGCAACTAACTTATCGCTTATTCGATTAAATTAGTTAAATCTGTGCTCATTTGAAAATCGGATTGTGGCTCAGGCACAAAAATTAAAAATGATTTCCAAATATTCAATGAATGATGACAAACAAATTAAAATAAATTTCCATTTGATATTCCTTCTAATGCCACGTTTGTCACACTACACTCGAAGCTATTAGAGTAATTACTTCCTAATTATAGCCCAGTTACACCCATCTTTAACGAATCAATAATTAGATGGCATCAAACATTCAAAAAATCAATAGTGAGGAACAATGAGGTTGCTGCGTTGCTGGCAAGAACAGTTAATTAAAGGAAATCCTAGTCGGTTCTTTTCATTCGAAACCGGATGCAGCATGCAGAATAGTTGGACAAAAAGTAATAAATCTGATGACACAATCTGCAAGCGCATAAATCCGCGCGCGGCCCGAAAAAGGACAATTTGTCGACTAACGAACGGATTTTTATTGCAAACAATCCGAGGAAATAAACCAATATGACCAACCATGAACCGCGAGTATGTACATTGTGCGGGGTACACCCGACATAAATCAACTTCTAGCACGCGTTTAACGAACGAAATTATATGTTTGCTCAGTGGAAACATTCCCCGGGTCTCCTCGTTCAACATCCAGCCGCCCATCCGCCCACAGCAGCCAGCCCCCCATTCACCGCCCCCGCCCAGCTCAGCGTTCTGTTCTGTCTGCTGGCAGAAAGTGGGGGCGGTTGTTATTGCCGTTTGTACACTATTTATTAATATACATGCGCATCGCATAAATGTACCTCCACTTTCCTGCATTATACATGGATGTTCATACCTCTTCTCTAATTTCTTCTTTTTGCCCCTTTTCCATTTCCACGCGTTTTCCATGTCGACGAGCTGCTTGGTGGGGCGGCAAAGTATATATATATATTGTGGGTGGCAGCATTGCAAATATAATTACCCAAATGTTTTATGTGCGGCCTCACATATAAATAACGTCGTCGTTTATACTTTATGATCATTATGTTGAGAAATGTTTCCGAATGGGATCATCAAAAATATGCTGAGAAATGGCACAGCAATTATTCATAATTTTTATGGTTTTAATTTGAAATATGCTAAGTTTATAATGAGTTATTCTGAATATTTATAACTGTAAGGTATTGATTTCTGCACTATCAATTAGGTTGCTTTCAACAGTAGAACAACGTTCCAGAGAATGGCGGAGGCGCCGGCCGTAAATTTAGTGCCGATGGAATCTTTGCCTGTTTGTTAATTAATATCCTCCCCAACTTCCTTTGCTCTAGTTGTTTATAGTTCATTATACTTACTTGATTCCAAATCTTCATGTTATTAAATTACTACTACAAAACTTGATAGAGATTTTAGTATGGTTTAGCAGTTCAGATCATGGAAATCTTTGAATACATTTTTTGATTATTTTAACATTTCAAAACCCGTGAATGGAAAATCGTAGAACCTGTTGAATTATTAGAATTTTATTGATGATCCAGATTGAAAAGTTCAAGTTTATCGAAAATATAGGAAAAACATAATTCACAATATAATGAAATACCCAATGAGTTACAAGGGGTCATTTTGAAGGTAGATTTTTACAGCGTTCTAAAAAGTTTCTGTAAGTTATTGAGTGGTCTGTAATTTAGATAATGTCCTAGATTGGTATGGTTGCAGGCTTTCTTATGTGGTCCCAGCCTGAAATGAGAAACCTAAGAGGTTTGATCTTAAAGAATCCTAAAGAAGTACCACAAAATAATCAAGCCTTTATTTCAAAATACTTCCAGGTCTACTTAAGTGGTTTATGGTCTCCCTGAATTAGCATGGTTTATATTGAAAGTATCCTAATATGGTATTTTCAAAAATGAGCCCTATTCAGGGCAGAATTTGGATCACAATATTCTGGTAAACGATGTTTGATATATAACCAATCCTAAATGTCAGACATTCCCTGATATCTGTACGACGTCGTGGGGGAAATAATGCGCATTCACACGTAAATTGTATGCAGCTTGTTTATCGGATGCAACCTCAACCCAGATTCATTGGGAACTATGCGCGAGTGCATACAAAAATCCCATCGGCCATTACGTAATACCCAAGACCAGCCGTTATTCTTCGGCCACCCACGCCATAATCTCTTGCGCTCGGTTCGTTTTGGCAACACTTCGACCACAATACAGATGCTCTCTGGATTATACGCCAAAACACATTCTTGGCGCGCATCGAGACATTGCATCGCACTCCCCAACCCCTTGCTCTCCACCTCGTTTTTGTTTGGCACCGTCTTCCAGCAAACTCGGAAAACACCCGACCTGTCGAAAGCCGCAAGAGGCCCACATTGCATCCGAGCCTAACATACATTTGGACCTAGAGCACGTTCGATGGCGGTGTACCGCGTCGCTTTTCGTTTTCGTTAGCTCATTCGTTTGGTTTGTTGGCCAGGTACTTTGCACTGATATATGGCGCGCGATCGGGGGCGGCACGGGGGAGGACATGAGGAATGGGGCACGCGCTGCACAGGGTGCTCCGCTTCTTTGGCCGCATTCCAGACGTGCCACATACGCTCCTGCTGCTCCCACCGCCTCCGCGGGGATGATGCCGTTTGCTTCGGTTATTGATTTTACCGACCGCCCCCAAAGCATTCGTGCGGCTTGTGATGTGATCATATTCAAATCCGGAATGCGCTAAATCCACATCGATAATTAACTTCATTTGTTCGCGTCGGGCACTCTTTTATTTTGATTTTGCGTACAAGAGATTATTTTCAATATCATAAACACAGAAAATGTAGATTTTAAATTCCGAAAATTTGGTCTTCCCTATAATGGTACCATAATATTTAGCATATTCCTGCTGGACGTCACTGAAAAACAAGTGGTTCGTGACGTTTATTAAATATTTTTGAGTGGAAATTTAATTAAATCCCCGTCCAACTACTCAACCGGGTGTGTTGCTCGGGGGGCGTCATTATTAATAAATTGAATTGGATTTCGGTCACGTTCGCCACGCCAATCCTAATAGGACAAACCTATCTAAAGTGCGGCAACAATTTAAGCAGTTTATTGCTCGGTTGCTGCGGTGGTGGCAGCGGGCCCCCAATATTAAGATTTTCTCGGGCACGTACTTGCAAGCAGTTTAAGTCCTTGGAACTTCCCACACGATTATAATCCGTGGCGGTCGCTCAGTGAGGGGTGGCGTTTACCTTGCCGCTTAGTGTCGACAACCTTCACTTTCACACCCAGCAAACAACAAGATTGTTTTTCGTTCCGAGGAAGTTGTCCTCAGGTTTTGTACCATTTGCCACGCCAATCCAATTGGTGGCTGTTTTAGGCCTGGGATGAGGTAAAATATATGCATGGTTGCTTTCATAAGGTTGTTGATGTGTGGATTGTGGGGTTTCAGGTAAAAGTGCACAATTGTGTTTTTCTCAATGAAGCCGTTATCGATCCTAGAACGTGGAGGAAGCAAGTCATTAATTTTGGCCACTGTTGAAGCTACTCGACTGAGATTTTTTCGCTTTCCAGGGTATTTGAATAAATGCTGTGTGGGTTGTATTTTCCACAGTTATTATCAAATCTTATGCCTGTAGCTGTAAATAATTTTTCTTCGACATTTTTTGAAATTGAGTTTATCTGTTTTTAATCAACGTGAATTTCCAACTTTCAACTTCCCCAATACTGTAATCAAATTCAAAATGTCTCTACCAGGCGGAAATTTACGCATCATTGACTCGGCCAACACGAGCGTTGGCCAAAAAAAAGGTGGCCGCACGAAAAAGGGCAAAAGACTTGGCCATCGGACACTTCGGCCGACCTTCCAATGTTGCCTCAAGTGCCAGGGCTATTGTCATGCGGAACTAAAAGGACACTCGCCAAAGGCTCTGGGGCGAGCGGTACGTGTCCGGGAGACGATGGCGAGTGTAAATTGCAAATTCGCCGCCTCCATAAAATATACGGCCTCTAAATGCTCCGGATGGACACCGGCCGTTCGTCCGAGGCTGACAGTCGACAAAGGATGAACGAACGAACTGATTGAGGATCGTTTTTTCCTGCTTCAGGCGGCGAGTGAAGACCGAGGGCCAGAGCGGTGAAAGTGGAGTGGTAGTGGTTCTGATGAAAGTGATTATTTCTTTGGTGATAACAATTCCTAAATAATGAGGCGTCATTTTTGGATTAATTACTTTGTGGTTAGCTTTCAGTTGAAGAACCTTAGAAAAGTGACAAAAGGATTCATAAGCCCATAACTCTGGATAAACTTGGATTTTTTCAATGAATCTGACAGTTTTACATTCAGAATTTACTATTTAATTAAATAAATCCAAATATGCAAAGATTCCGAAAAGTTTTCGAAAATGTCACAAAACTTATTAAGCTTCTCACCTTCGAAAAGTGGCAAATATTTTCATAAGCGCATAACTCTGGATGTACTCGGAATTTTTTAATGCATCCGACGGTTTTACATTCAGAATTTACTATTTAATTAAATAAATCCAAATATGTAAAGATTCCGAAAAGTTTTGGAAAATGTCACAAAACTTATTAAGCTTCTCACCTTCGAAAAGTGGCAAAAATTTTCATAAGCGCATAACTCTGGATATACTCGGAATTTTTTAATGCATCCGACGGTTTTACATTCAGAATTTACTATTTAATTAAATAAATCCAAATATGCAAAGATTCCGAAAAGTTTTGGAAAATGTCACAAAACTTATTAAGCTTGTCACCTTCGAAAAGTGGCAAAAATTTTCATAAGCGCATAACTCTGGATATACTCGGAATTTTTTAATGCATCCGACGGTTTTACATTCAGAATTTACTATTTAATTAAATAAATCCAAATATGCAAAGATTCCGAAAAGTTTTGGAAAATGTCACAAAACTTATTAAGCTTGTCACCTTCGAAAAGTGGCAAAAATTTTCATAAGCGCATAACTCTGGATATACTCGGAATTTTTTAATGCATCCGACGGTTTTACATTCAGAATTTACTATTTAATTAAATAAATGCAAATATGCAAAGATTCCGAAAAGTTTTGGAAAATGTCACAAAACTTATTAAGCTTGTCACCTTCGAAAAGTGGCAAAAATTTTCATAAGCGCATAACTCTGGATATACTCTGAATTTTTTAATGCATCCGACGGTTTTACATTCAGAATTTACTATTTAATTAAATAAATCCAAATATGCAAAGATTCCGAGGAATTTTAGAAAATGTCACAAAATTTATTAAAGCTAACACCTTAGAAAAGTGACAAAAAGCACGTACATTGATAACATAATTGTAAGTGTTCGGGGGCGGCAGAAGAATGACGTACGAAAATTAATGCCTTGCTGCAATTATAAACAAACATAAAGCAATGCACAATAATTGCGTTCGCGTTTTTACAAGCAGCTCATCATAAATTCGGAAAATAAATGCGCCCACCGCCACCAGAGCCACCCCTAGTATACAATACGGCTGGCAAGTCATGAATATGAACGAAATCCGGGTTGGAACGAATGCGTCATTACCATTGCCAGGTGATAAAAGTGACGATTCCATACTTCACCATACGCAGCAATGGATGAACAATACGCTGCTGCCCTCATCCCGGGGAAATGTGACGGAGACGGCAGCTCGAATTCAACGGTGGTTGTAGTGGTGCATAATAAATGCATAATAAACGTCCATGCGAAGGGGGCTATAGTTATTTACCTCGTCGTATATTTTCTTCATTCAATTTTTTCCAAGTTCGTCTGCATGGAAAATTCGGCTTTGTTTATTTTTACAACCTCGAGCTCCGTCGAGGAGAATCCTTCTCGATTCCAGATCCCATCCCGGCGGTGATGTGTGCCGAAGAGGCGGCATATGAAGGTATGCCGCGATGTATTTAGCTGGGGGGCGGTCGAACGACCAAAGGTAAAATTCAAAGTCATGGTGTACACGCATAAAAGTGCCCGGCTCTCTATAGTAATGCATATTTTATGTTGCTGAGCCGCCCCCGAATGCGGCAATGGGTCCGCGCGAATAGTACCCAGCTAATGTAAACGTCTGATAAAATCCTGATAAGCCCAAGGAATATTTCGTTCGGAGGATTTATGCCATTCTCCTGTGTATGAATTTAAATGATAAATTATGTATATTTCACCTGGATCATACTTTTCATGTACACACGCATACACATTCAGATTAAAGGGGTGGGTTTATCACTCGAGGCGGGGGTGGTACAAAATAATTGTGTTTGCCTGGTCGATGGAGGCAATGACCTTGAGAAAATCTTTCTCATTTTCCAGCCAAAATATTAGTCCTTATTTTATTGCGTAACATCCCCAGGGAAAATATTAAGGAAAATCTTTTAAAATTCGCTCTAGCCCAGAAAAAGTCAAGTATTTCTTAAGAAAATCACTTTTTTGACCAATAGATTAGAGGGCAAAAAAATCCAAAATAAAGCTTGGAGAAAAGAAACAAGAGAACAGTTTCCCAGAATAATTCAAAGAATGAAAAATCTGAATCAGAACTTTCAAGATCACAAAATACTCTGTATAAATTCCGAATAAACTCATAAATTTCTAACATAAATTCTGGTGAATGTCTGGGCTGCTCATGAAAATACCGCAAATATTCCAGTCATGTAGCATTAACAAAATATTAATTCCATATTTGTTCCATCCATACAGTGTGTTTCAGAAATTACGATGGCAAATACATTTTCTAGCTCTTCATAAAAACGTCAATATCAATTGATCGTAAACTTCTGAATTTGATAAGTTGCAAACTTTTGATTTGATATCTCCTTCAAATTCAATACGCCATCACGGATAGCTGAAAGATTATTTATTGGCGCAAATTATAGCTGACTTCTATGAACGCCATACGTGTAATAAGTTATCAGCGGAATTCGAGCTCGTATCATTTCGACTGGCGGCTGATTTTCCCGGCCGATATTCATTACACACGATTCACATTTGCCATGCTAAGATTACACATACGTCGAGCGCGCACCTATTCTCGGATACAAACAAGATTAGAGCACATGTTGAATAATACACGGCCACAAATGGGAAGCGCATGAGAAGCTATTATTATGTTTTATGCATTGTCTTCGGCGCGCGCAGAATTCATTAAGTTGTACGGCTGCGTTTCTTGGCTGAGGCGCGTGCGAGGAGGAATTTCCTTCCACCTGATGGTTTTGTATCTGTATAAGCTACATTCACCTCCAAACACCTTGCGCCCTTCCTTTCGATTCTGCGGCGAAAATTCCCCATTTCGTGGTCGCAAGTGCGAAAATTTGCGGCAGCGAAAGAAAGACACGAAATTCCTTATACTTTGCTGCGTCAATTAATCATTTTCTTGTGTGATGCGCACTCCAACATCATTATAATTACTTTTCTATCGTTTCATCTTCAGGTCGAAGGGGTAGGGGCAAGCTGCCAGGGAAAATTAATGCGTTTCCCAAATTATATTTTAGGTCATTTTCGTTCTTCAAGTTTAATTCGTACTTATTGCGTTTGTTTGCTCATTGTACCGAGAGAATTAAGGTAAAGTCTTGGCTCCGTAAATAATTTGTTTATTTATTTTCGCAGTAACCCGTCTCCTAGGGCGAGAAACATAAAGTCAAAAAGTTATATACTTTCGTTGAAAAACATAAAAAATTATTATTTTAAATTTTGGTGCCAAATCATTTGAATTTGAAATCAGACACACAAAATAGGCTACACAAAATAGTGTTTCGTCAGAGATTTGGGTGGTTTTCTTGTAATAAATTTGTGCTCTTTTACATACTTTTAATTAAATGGCGTCCGCAAATTAATAAACAAACGAATTAGGACAACAAACAAGCAAACATTCGGAGCGGAATGCCAACTCGCTTCATGCTTCATTGCGGAGGCTGAAGCTGAGGCAGTCTTTACCACCGCTCGACGCCGCTGTTCGTTGGCGGTTGGCTGGAATTTAATAGCTGGCACTAATAAGTCTACGAAATGTGGCAAGTAATATGCGCGCAGGCAATTACCGGAAACGAATCACGCACTCGTACATGCCGCACATACTTGCCGGAAAGTCGGTTTGGTTTCAGCTTTCCGCGTCTTGGCCGAGCCTGGCAAGTCACTTAAATTCAACTTTCGGCCAAGTTACACTCCTCGGCTTCAAGTGCGCGCTCGCGCACCGAGTGCCCTACAACAACAACGACGCCACTATATTAAATAAACAATTAAATTTATGGACAATTTATGTAAAGTCCTCGGGGCGTTACTGAGCAACGCGACGAAGATGGCGGCACAGCGACCATCGAAGAGTTGCCACATATATTTGCTTAGGATGGATCGTCGCCAGCGCCCCCTTCGCCCAACTTTGTACTGCACTCAGTGCGAGCATTAAAATTAGTTGCTTCCTATGCACGTACACGCTTCCGGGATGTAGATAAGGAAATGCTATTTGTTGAAGTTTCTTTGATTAGATTGCGATGCGTACTGAATTTGCGGCGACTACTGCCAAAAACTACTGCCCAACAATTTTCTAGACCAACTTCTGATTGCAACCACTAAGTAATTTTGTGTAATTTAGTAAATGCAACATATATATTCTGGGATTCCTGGGATTAGTATTTAATCTTTAAGTCGTTAAGTTGATTAAAATTCACAATGTGCGTTCATTTTCGCGGTCAGGTGCGCACTTTTCGCGAGTGTTCTCTGGCAATTCCTGTACCCAAATTTGTTGGGTTGGTTGGACCAGGACCCCTTTTGCGGTTGTATCATTACGATGAAAAGTCACTCAGCGTATGTTTCAGGATCGTTCCGAAACCACAACACGCGCAACATTTGTTCCTCTTTCGGCATATTTTACTCTGCTGCGTAGTATGCCTAATCAGAATTAAGTATTGTCTACGCTAAAGTTCTAGAAAGAATAATGAGCACATGACTTTCAGAAAATTTTTGGGTATGGATATCGAAATATTACCAACTACCATGGTAATTCTTAGGTTGAGGATAAATTACAGAAAAATTTGGAATGAAATACCTATCAACAAAATGCCACGTATACAAACACTACAGACATTTGAAATTGTTTTTCTCATTCAACCGAAACTGGGACCTCGAACGCGACATGTTTGCCTTATCCCCTCATTTCTCTTGCATCCTCATCAGCTGCCTCCCGCCGTTTTTGTTTGCCCACTCTTATTGTACTTCTTGTCCCGATGCCAACACGAGAAATAATTAATAAAACGAACGTTCCGCAGCGCGTTATGAATTTTAACAAATCATGTCACATGTACGCGCCATTGTTTCAGCGCGCGTTTCCAGCGCATAGATAAGAGCAGGAAAAGGGATAAGGTGCGGGAAAACTCGGGCGACTTTCCCGAAGTCATGGTGCTTGTTTGCGCGCGCCTGACAACAAACAACGCCTAATTTTATTCCCGAACGTAATGGCATTTGTATCGTCGTGCATTTATCCCGCGTGTGACATCCTGGCTAAATGGGAAGAATGCCACACATACGGATGATTATCCTACAGATAAGAACAATTGCCTGGGGGTAATGTATGGAATACGTAAATGTTTTTAATTTCCGGGAAACTGTGGAATGTCCGAATAAATGGTTTCCTGATTCCAGATTTTTCATCTCATTTGGATATATATTTGTAAAAGGATCTTCTTGTATCCTTCGGGCCGTCCGGGATAATTTTGAACCCTTAAACTTCTGGTTTGGAGAGATTTTTGAAAATACATAATTTACTCACATGCAAATTTTTACCGACTTCTCAAGAGCTGATAACTTATCTTATCTATGAAAAATTTAAGTCAAAAAGTGTTAATGAGATAATATTTCCTTCCTTATATATACATTCTCATAGGCGAGCAAAACCTGAAATAGCAACCCAACATAAAATTAGCATTAATCATGCGATATTAATTATGAAGGGGGGATTTTCTAAAATATTAACGAATAATGCCGCGCAAACCTTGCGTCTCGAACGCACCATACTTAGCCATCAGCTGTAAAACCATGAAAATTAAGCCAACACCTGAATAGGCGTAATCCGGGCAGGCATTGAAATTGGAACAAATTCAAGTATTGTGTCGTTTACAATGGATGTAGTCTACTTGCATACTAATTGCGTATTCATGAGCAGGCAAGCGTGGGAGGAAAGCTGGGGGGCAACGGGTTGTGCTTTACAAGCAAGTGTTTTGCGGCTGAATTTCAATTGCGAGTTAAGCGACCTAAGCAAACTCCCAGCTTAGAGTTTCCAACAAGCGGAAGGTGCACTTTTCTATCGTTTTTCTTCCTTGATATTAATCAACTAATGGTAGCTTAATTAACAGCTGAAAATGGCATTTACGTAGAAGGGCTAATTTAATTAAAATAATATCATTACTAAAGAACATAGAGAATAGAAAAAGTTAATGAGCTAAGTTTGGTTTTAAAGCTGAAACACTTTTGTTCCTTCAATAAATTTTAGGTATTTTTTTCGAATATGTTAATAATAAACCATGTTTGTAATAAAAAGGCAAAAATCTATGATCATTAATTACTGTTGGTATTAACTTTTTCCTGCGTTTTTTTATACCTAATAGATACATTCTGAAGTCAATCTAAACTAAAAGCTTCAGTGATTGTCGTCTGCGTCTTGAGTGCTTTCATTGCACCATTTCACTTGTTGGCTTTCGTTTTAATGGCATTCATAAGACAGCCAGCAATCGAGTCAATCACAACATCAATAACAGCGACTAAGCAAAAGTGAGTACTAGTAATGCGCGCCGCAATGGAAGCAAATGCCAGCAGGAATCGTTCGACAAAGTGCTACAAATGGCCAGAGAAACGAAAACAGCGCTTGAGAAAAAAACAAGCAGCCCCATCTCTAGCGTTTCACGTCTGACGTGTGCCACCAGGTAAATCCATTTGTTCGGTTTTTCAGTCGCTCGTCTCGGCGCGGCGTGTTGTTCTTCGCGGTTTTTCCGCCCAGGATTGCACGTTCCAACGATTCATTTACATAACAAATGGCATCCAGACGAGAGTAGTGCCTGCAGGAAAAACCGGGCAAAAAATATTCATTTCACTTGGGGTTCAAGTAGATGACTGGCGGATTGAAATCGAAAAAAATCGGCAAATAATAGGAATGCTCGGACAAAAAATTAGTAAACGTTTGTTGCACGCAACACGCAACGACATAATTCGACGCTGTGTGTTCTTCGCGCGCTGACTCGGGGAAGTCGATGAATTTATTCCATGCATACATGATGATCAAACTCGGCGCGAACGTATGAGTGGTGGCAGTTTTGGCTCGTGCGGCGGTTTCGACAATGATATACGTGTCTGTTTGTCTGTCGAGGATCGTTCCCGCCCGCGATATTTCTCACGGGAGGCGAACGAGTGCAGGTACGCGCACCCTGACGGTCCTCCGACAAAGGTGTATACACACGCGCAATCAGTTGGCCGGAACTGCCAGCCAATATAAGCAGCAACATATTGCGGCAAACGAGCGCGATCCATATGTGAGTGTTGGCGAAGAGGGGAAGCCATCAGCAAGAGGACGAGAGCGTCGAGGACGATGTTCCGCGTTCGGGTTCGGGTTCGTATTCATCGGTGGGTAGTGATACCTTGGAGAAATCATGCTTCGACGTCGACATGTTCGAACGTGGCGTGTGTGTTATAGTGGGAGGCATACTTGAAATTATTCGACGTGCTGCTGATGCTGTCGGATGGCAAAGGCTCTGGATGTGGGAAAATTGTTCAGGCGAGCACTGGGCATTTGTTTGTATGCAAGCAATCATAAAATGAAATTTATGATTTTCCTTGATGGCGCAAAATTTCAATTTGGCAAAATCAATCGAAAAGTTTTCAATTATTAATCACTGATAAACAGCATGGACCTGACTTTAAAAACTTTTCAAGCAAAAAAAAATTTGACCGTTGTTTAAGATCAGGATCATAATTTCTGACAAATCGGTTAGCTCGGTTGGGGCTGTCACCAGGAACTTTTGAACAAAAAGGAAATTCCGGGTTTTCTCAACGGCATCATATTCCTTAGGAAATTTTCTATTAGGAGCAACGTTTTCAACCTGAAACTTTTTTTATTTGACAGTAGCCTTACAGTTAGGACCAAAGTTACGGGTAATTAGCTAGGCAAATAAGGATCTGTCATCAATAACTTTTGAACCAAAAGGAAATTCCGGGTTTTCTCAACGGCATCTTATTCCTTAGGCAATTTTCTATTGCGACCTACATTTTCAACTTGAAACTTTTTTTATTTGATAGTTGCCTTACAGTTAGGACCAAAGTTACGGGTAATTAGCTAGGCAAATAAGGATCTGTCATCAATAACTTTTGAACCAAAAGGAAATTCCGGGTTTTCTCAACGGCATCTTATTCCTTGGGCAATTTGCAGTTAGATCCAACACTTTGAACCTTAAACTTTTTTTATTTTGCAGTTGCCTTACAGTTAGAACCATAGTTACCGGGATTTGGAGAGGCAAATTGGAAGCGGACATCAATAACTTTTGAACCAAAAGAAAATTCCGGGTCTTCCCAATTTCATGCTATTCTCATCATTTACTAAAAACATTGTTTTCAGCAACATCTAGAAATTATAGACATGTTTTCATAGGCACGTTTTCATAGTTGATTTGGAACCTTCGTATCACTCGGGGAAAAAACACTAATGGTTGTGGTAAAAGGACCACTTTCGCCAGTGAGCAAATTGCTGTACTTCTGATAAGTAATTGCAACAGAAACAAATAAAAATAAAACGATGTATAACCTGGTGAACTGCAGAGGGCACATCTATGCACATAAATAAGTAGGTTTTAGTTGTTTGTCGTGCGGCAGTGAATGGGGGGCTTGTGATGGGGGACTCGCATGCACCTTGTTTGTTTGCACATTGCGCTACCATCGTGGGCATAGAGTATAGATCTCTTCGCAGCGCGCGAGCATAAAGATATACGATTGTTTGGCAATGGATTTGCGCTTTGGAATGGATTCGGCAACGTGCCGAATGCATCGACGTGGATATCGACTGCTGCTCCTATTCCAGGATGATGGCGCTTGTTGTCGCAACACTCGAATGTTTTGTATATTTAGCGGATTGCATTGTTTCGTATTTTATGTGCAACGCCGCACTTTCACATCGCGCCGCGCATCGAGATTGTTGTTCACGACGACAGCAGCAACAATCACACATGACGCTCGCTGGAGAGGTGTTGGGAAGGCTTATGGTTGGGCAACCACCACTACGCAACCGAGGGCTACACACAATCATTTCGGAGTGGGTCTCTATGGCGTTTGGCTGAAGTAGTTGATGGTTATGGTGGTGGCTACAGTTTAAATGTTTGCACGTTCAGCAACAGTTCCAGTTCTAGGACCATAATCCTGGTTGGTTTGCCCAGTGAGGGAGCGGGGTATACTGAGAACCATGTAATGTACGAGAGAGAGAGATGAGGGGAAATGTGGGTTCAGCCGATCAGTTGATCGCTTTTCGAAATGCTAAATGCAATCGTGTGTCGTATTGCTTATGGGGTTGTTTGAATCGAACGGATGAATGCGAATTTCGATTTGCTTTCAATTCTCGCACGCGGCTATGCTCCGTTCAATCGTTTATTGTTGGTTATTATTGAATTCCGAGGGTCTTCCATGCCCGTTTCAAAATATAAATACATACTATAAAATCATCGACGATGAAGGTTAAACTATCGAAAATCCTTTCCGCATGCGATAGATCAAAAAGATGTGCTTTTACTGGAATGGTCTCAGATTTCAACATCTAAGAAAATTACAGTTACCGTATATAATTTAAAACAGTCAGATATTCATGAAAAATTTTATGAAATGTATCTTTTTAAAAGATTTGTGCGCCAGTTTAATAAACACTTAACTTCCTGTAGGATACAATGACTTAGGCGTTTATCAGTTTTTAGATTCGCTTCCGGATCCGGCCCATGTTCGATAATTTGTGTACGTGACGTGCCTTTAATAAGATCTCTCCCTCACTTTTGCTTTTCCTTCGGGCGCCATCATTTCCTTCCTTCGTGCCATTCTTCGGCTTCGATTTTTTGCCCTTGCATCAAATTCCATTCGGTTCCGGACGGCTCGAGTAAGGTGAATCTTCCGGACGAAAAAAATATTGAAAAAACGTGCGCGACGAGCGCAATTTTCTCACGTACCTCACTTCCTCTTCCTTCGTTTCCCCCGTGCAAAAACCAAGATTCTTCTCGGTTAGTTTTTACTTGAGTGAGAAAAATCTATTATTACGGGCTTAAGGTATTAAGAGATTATCATTACCTGACTTTATCGGTTTATAATTGAATAGTGGTTGGAAAAACAAAATTTGGGTTCTTCTCCATTTATATTAATGCCAGGTTCAGGTAACTTGTTAAAGAGTTGGATAACTTTAATTCAGTTTCAAAATGGAAAAATGAATCTAAGACAAGAAATATTAAATTGTGAATCTAGATTGTTGCTGTCATTGTAGTAAAAATAGAAAATAGCGAAATATAACGTGTTAAGATAACGTCTTCGGTAATGTCTGCATAATTTGCAAACGCTTACGTATTTAGAAAATTCCTTCGGGAAAACGCGTCCTGGCACTATGCAATTGCGTGCGGAAGAGCGCCAAGCGCGGCGTGTCGTTGAACTGAAACGCTTTTATCTTATCCAAACACCTGGCAAACTTACACCGGATACTGAAAAATTACCATAGAGAATACTGCACAGCATTCTGCACTATAACAGTAACATGATTCCAGTCACATTTCCAGATAATTTCTAACCGCTCTATATTTAGGGGGAAATTCAATTTTGAAATCTCCCAGAACTTCAGATGAAAATCTGAATCAAAAACAAAAATTTATTGTTGTTTCTATCGAGATAGGGCTAGATATCTGTTGTAAATTCAGTTATATTTTCATAGAAACAGATAGTGATGTTTAAAATGAACTGAAAAACTGTATAGTGTTTGTTGTCGTCTGGCACCAACCATTGCGACTTCGTATCCGTCTCAATACACCACCAAGGAGACAGTACGCAAAACACGCCATGTGTTTTCCACGTAATGTAGCTAATGTATTTGTGTATTTATGCATCATTGGTGGCGGCAATGGCGGCGGTGGCGCTGGCGGTTGTTTGCTAAGTGAGCGAGCGTTCCCCGTTTATTCGATTTGTTTGATCGATTCGACGTGCCGAGACAGGTGGAAAATTGTTGCCGACCGGAAAATCGTTGGCGCACCGGACCGACGATAAACGCCTCGCGCCATCAGCATCAGCGCACTCTTCACTCATACTCATCATCATAAGTCAGTAAACTATTTTCCTCTGGTTCCACGGAGGTTGTTTATGAATTTCTCATGTCGCATGAAATATATCATGGTCATATTTCTCTCTGCTTTTTTTGCTGCCCCCTCGATGTCGACGTCGACGTCCACAATCTGTCATGTCCTGATTGACTAGACCAGATACTCGCTGCGAGGGCGCTGGTGTGCACGCACGTTATGCCGATGATATGGGCAATTATTTATTCATAAACTATTTCATTACATTTTTATGGCCGCTGCATGAATGGACATGCATCGGACACATGTATGTCCGATTAAATGCGTGCTCGCCTGGAGCGGGGGCAGCAGTCGCATAAAATGGTGGACACGTAAATTCCATTGAGCAGTGCAATTATTCTTCGATTGTTAGTGATTCGAAAAATGCCAGAGGGCTTGCAGGTGGATGTCGTGCAGCGAATCATTTTTTGTTGTTTATTTATTAAATTTTATGGGCTATAAAGATTGTTTCATTTTTCCACGTATTGAAGGATTATTGGAAATTTAATTGATTCAGTGAAATCCTTCAATTACCAACAACAATTTTTTCCTTAGGCTGGTTTTCCCATTGAGAAAATTATCGAATTATCCTTGATTGATTTGATGATACGAGTATTCGAATTGCTTAATTTCAATATTTATATGGAGGTCTTCGGGTTAAACTCACTCATTAAAGGAAATTCAAAATTAAAACTGATTTGACCGTAATTAAACGACAACAAACGACCGAATCTGGATGTGATGAATTAATAACTTGATGGTTTATTAACACGTGCGAAATTTTGTCCGTCGCGGATATCCTGCCGAATTACGCCGCCCCTCGTATCCTTTGTGTCATCCTGCCTCACGCGGCGCGGTATTTCAATTAGGGTGCGAATTACACTCGACCACTCGTGGCGGATGATGGCACGAAGAAGGAATGATGGCGTCGAAGGACGATGGCCGGACTTGCGGAAGCGGGCCGTCCGCATTTATCTCGATTGTCCTCGGAGAGTCCCTCTGCATTCGGCTGGCTTATTAATGGTCGGCGGACGGCGCTCGGAAACAGGACGAATGAATGCACATCGGGCATTAGCGATCCTCGTCCCTGTCGGCCATCCGGAATTGAATATTACTATTGAATCGAATTGAATGCGCCCGCCACGGCCGGCACGTTACGGCAAGTCCTGCGTCGTCGACGAGCCCCGAAAACGGGAAGGATATAATTGGAAACGCGCACAGGTGAACGCTCGTGCAGCAATCGTCCTGAATGGGCCAGTTATATGCCAGGACGCGGAGAGGGAGGATGAGCGATTATAAAAAATTACCATTTGGGGGATTTATTAAATGGCGGAGATTGTGCGCCAGGAAGGATTGCTTCGACGGAATTGAGAAAATTGCAGGAAGCTGTTCAAATACCTTCACGACTAAGGATGTGCTCCTCTTTTTCCGCAGGATAGTAAAGTTTCCGGTGAAGATTCTACGTCGCATTACCTCAAGGACTTCATTCATGACTCTTATTTTTGGAAATAAAGAGTGTGTCTACCATCTATTACGAACAAGTCATATTTATTTACGAAAAACAATGTTTGGAAAGATTAGTTAGCATATTTTGCTCTTGTTCTACCAAGTGAATAATTCCTTTATAATTTTTCCATCAAACCGAACATACCATCCCAGACTTGCGAAGATATTGATGATGAAAAATGAATGATAAATGCTCTAACTCCTCGACCGGGCGCAATATAATTGGTTTCATCGATTTGTATGCCAGCAATCTGGAAGTGATTTTCTCATTTAAGCTGGAATAGCCCAACAAACAGCACAAATTTTGCCCCCGGGATGAAATGGGATGGGGTGAAAATTGGAATTTCAATTTTCAGTTGAAAATTTATTCTCCGCGATAATTCAGCTCGCTATCGTTCCGGGCAGTGCTACAATTAAGCATTTTTTTGATTCGTGCATTGAAGAAACGAAGAAATGAAGAGAAATTGCAATTCCTCATCCGGTTTTAAAGTTGCCAGCGATAAACCCTTTCGCATCGGCGCGTATACAATTTCGAAAACCGTGCACGCACACACACGAAATACAATTCCAGGGTATTTGCCCCCACCACACATTCAAAGAGTTCATCCGGTTTCATGCGTCATTCCTTCCATTTTTTCGACCTGACGTTCCATTCCACTTGTATTTGTTTTCGCTCCTTCATCATTCACATTTGTGTAGGTGTATGAGTGTGGGGGTTTGGTATTCAGGGATAAAAAATGAAAAAGGGGAGAGCGTAAAAAAGGAGAGCGGAAACAAAATAAAAGAGAAAAGGAAGCGCGCTCATGATTTATATCTCAGCCTCGTTCGCGAGCAGCAAGCACAATGTATTTGTTTTTAATACTTATCAAGGATCCAGCAGGAAAAGATTAAATAAGCATACGGTACAACAAACTTGAAAATATTTAATTCCAATTTGCATTCAAGGAGTTTTTGCAGATGAAGTCAATAACATTTTGGATTTTTTAATCAAATATTTCCTGCAGAAGTCAAATTGAGCTGAATAAGTCCAATATAATGTATTGTGACAGACATAATTGCAAATAATTCAGTTTGTTTGAGTAATTTGAGCTGAATAAGTCCAATATAATGTATTGTGACAGACATAATTGCAAATAATTCAGTTTGTCTTTAGAATATCTGTACATAATATTTTTGGTGGAGGAGCCGGGAAATCAAACATAAAACACGCAATCTATAAAATGTAACTTAAATTCATTTCCATTTAGCTATAAAGTCATGTTACAGCTTTCTAGTTAGTAACAATTTTCAGACTTTCGAATCACTTTATGTTTGGCGGAGGTGCTGGTCAAAACAACATTACAACCCAGAAATCACAATAAGGGTTGTGTTCTTTAATTCAATAAAATAGTGATCAAAAAATTCTTAAACATATATAATGTTCAAATAGAAAATTATAATAAAATATTTCCCGAAAATTTTTAAATGTGTTTAATAGAAGTAGAGCCAGAAGAATTTTGCAAAAAAAATAATTGCAAAGTTAGTAATTTGAAATTTCAATTAAATGGCGTGCATGTTTTCAGTATTTCAATGACTCATATCTTATTCCCGTTTTGCCAAATGAAAAATTCCTATTTATAATAAAGATGAATGAAAAAGACCCTCAAGGAAATAATAAGAAATCCCGATTTGAACTGAATAATAATGAGCACACAGAAGAAACGCTCGCGGAAGCAGTGAAAAGCTCGTCTGCATTATCAATCTATAATAAGTGGGTCTTGAAAATGCTGATCTATATAAAACTTAAAAAGTTGGCGGCAATAACGGCACTAGAGACAGTGGAGGGGGCAGCGGTTTCACGAAAAACTTGAAAGTTTCCGCGCTGTCTCGGTGCAATGGACTCGGATTAGAAGGAAGGGGCGCGATTGCCAGGCATTGTGGCGGCTGCTTAAAAACTCATTAAAATCACGATTTTTCATATTATACTGTCGTTTATCATTTGCGTGCGCGGCACGCATGCACTAGCGGTGGGAGAGTTGGCGGCGATGGAGGCGGCGCTACCATCGAAAGAATTCCAATATCTCCTCCGACGATTTAATATGATTTATAGCCGATCAGTCGATTACGTATCGCCGCGTGCATTTCGCAAAGAAAAAACTTTTCTCTATTTCTGCCCCTTAGCACCTCTGATCATATCATTAAGCAAGCATTTTTTTCAATGCAGTTGACATGGAATTCTGGAANCGGAATTTTTCAATGAATTTAGTGGCGTTACATTCAGAATTTATCATTTAAATAAATAAAACTAATTATGCTAAAAGTCCCAGAAGTTTTCGAAAATGTCACAAAATTTATTAAGGCTAACTAACACCTGAGAATAGTGGCCAACATATTCATAAGCCCATAACTCGGGATATACTTGGAATTTTTCAATGAATCTGACAGCTTTACATTCAGAATTTATCATTTAAATAAATAGAACTAAATGTGCTAAGAGTCCCAGAACTTTTTGAAAGTGTCACAAAATTTATTAAGGCTAAGCAGCACCTTAGAAAAGTGGCCAAAATTTTCATAAGCCCATAACTCGGGATATACTTTGAATTTTTCAATAAATTTTGCGGCTTTACATTCAGAATTTATCATTTAAATAAATAAAACTAAATGTGCTAAGAGTCCCAGAAATTTTTGAAAATGTCACAAAATTTATCAAGGCTAACACCTTCATAAACATGACTTGGTATATTCATCGAGCATTTGGCAGAATTTATGACTAATAATTCAGAATTTACTAGTGTATAAGCTATAATAATAATTTTAAATGTTTATAACTTGTGATATAAATCCATGAACTTTTGAAATGCGCCTGATGTTTCCAGATTTATAATTTATGTGCCCAAATATTTAATCTACCTTAATAAGGATATATTTAAGAAAATTTCTGATAATAGATTTCAAATTGAATATTGCAGAATAATATTGTTCTCCTGTATTCGATATTCGCCAATTAGCAACACTTTATTAAATATTTTCAATTTCTCCATTTCAAAATATCTGGTCATTGAAGCGAAATTGCTTCTTTAACGCACAGAACCATCTCGGATTTTTAATTCCGCAAGAGTATATATATTTCACATATTTCAAACGACTTCAAAGATAATGAACTTAATTTGAAAGCCGCCTTCGTGGCTCTCCCTGAGCGAGTTATAATAAATTATATTTAGAGCTATAATTCTTAATTTGAAAGAAAAACGCGTTTATTACAGAGATGAGCCGGGCATTATTAATTTCACGTTAATTGGGCAGATTTCTTGCGTCGACTCCCTGCGCGCCATTATCGCAGGGGCGCCGTGCTCTTGGGGGGTGGCAACAGTAGCTAAAAGGTCCCTTGGCGCCCGTTATACATCCGTGGCTGCGGACAATCCCTCGCTGCACGCCGCTCTAGGTAGCTACTTCTGAAAGCAAATTTGCAAGTAATGTGCAGCGAGATTCGTCGTTCCGGTGCGCGCACGTCCACGCCGGAAGTGAACGCGAATAAACAAGCAGTCGTCGGTGTGTAATTCACCGTCGCTGCCGCCTCCGCCGACAACGGCAGCTCGGCGGCGGCCAGCGAGCACATTGTTTTACACGACCACCGCGAATAACTTGCATATCAGCGAACGGAGACGTGCATAATTTAATCTTCATTCAGTCACTCGCACCCCCGCACCCAGTCGCTACAAAGTCACTGAGAAGTTATTGATTTGCAGAAATCTATTGTTTGTGGATTACAACTTGTATTGAAACATTATATACCCGCTGATATCCGCTATATTGAATATTGTATGCGTTGGCATGATTGCTACGTTAATTAAATCAACCACGTTGTTATTATTGTCCATTATGATGGAGCTAGTCAATTAGCTACCATGACATTTGCATAATGTGTTTCGAATATAATTATTCTTTGATTGCCAAGTATATCATAAATTCATTCAACGTATGTGTTTGAAATGATAGTTCAAATGGAACTATCATAATTTTAATATCGTGATGAAATTGCATTGTTTAAAAAATGCCCTAACTTTCAAACAAATTTTCGCCACAATTAATAATGCATTGTTTATATTCTGTAATTAGGTCGAATAATTCCCCTGGAATTTCCCGAATCGTTGTCCTATAGCTGCAAGCGATGAAAACATAGCGAATTTGCGCTTTCACCCACAGGATAATATTTGCGCTCCAACGAGCAAATACAAAGAAATTTCCAGGGAACTTAACCAGGCACGATGATAACGATCGAAAACGCGCCATTCTACATTAGGCCCTTTTCATCCCAACAACGAAAATTATGCATTATTATTGAGCATACCAGCTACATTTTGCATTATAAGAATTAATTTGGAGACTGTGAGTGAATATGTGCGCCTGTTTTCCTTCAATATCCTCATTTCAAGTAGACCGTTAATATCGGTTCTGGAATGCTTCATTAGGTGAAATAACCATTGAATGAACAATTTGAATATAGATTGATTGGAAAATGTTATCATTAATAAGGAATTCCTGCAGAAATTTTCAAGTGTGAAGGATAAATTTTGAGGACTAGAAATTTCAGTTCAAAAATCAATGAAATTAAATTGCATTAAACAATTTTAATGTGAAAGGACTAATCGCAGTGGATTTAAAAACAGATATTTTGAGGCATTCCTTGTTTATCCTTTTACCCAAGCTATTATATAGCTGTCGAATAAATTGTAAGATTTGGGCGCGTTACCCGAACGGATTTTGTAAAGTAACGAAAATTGATTTCACTTTCGGTTCGAGCATGCCATTCGAGGACGTGAAAGTACGAATAATG
>JARJDZ010009835.1:0-14985 GCA_030264555.1 Aleochara sp. GC000083
GGCTGAAAGACCTATGGTCGATGGCCAGTTCAAGAGAGGTATAAAACACCTCATTTTCGATAGAAATATATTTGTAATTAAATGTAATTAAAATTCTCTTGACAAACTATGTAAATAATAATAATAATAATAGAAACTTTAGAAAAAAATTCACTAAACTTTTATATATTTATTAATTTCAACTTTGGTCCATTAGGAACTGAATTTCTTACAATTATTCTGTTAAAATCCAAAATCTTATAAAATAATTATATCATTCCATGGGACTGTTATGTTTTGGTCATTTATATTCTATTGAAGTATTTAGTTTGATAACAACAATTTAACCAATTTCTAACCCACAACCTAAATTATTAAAAGAATTATTTAACTAATTGTAAGTAATATCTATTATTCTAATAGCTCTATTCTAATTATTGACTATTCATTTTTCTATTAAAAGTTTCAAATTGATAACAATTTTCTAATATCAGTAACCATTGTTTTAGCAAAATTTAAATTCAGTAATTAACTTTTTAAAAATTCCTGATAAATCTTTGAATTTGGTAACAAAAGAATAGCAACAAAATATCGAAGCATCTTTTAACATAAATAAAATTTGGAACTTCAAAACAAATCAACAAGCAAGGGGCCCAATTAACAAACAAATTGAATGATTATTTACCTTATTTTTTACTAATAAAATTTTAAGTTTGTCAACGAAAGGTAGGAACAATTGAAATTTTCCAACTAATTATCAAAGAATTTTCCAGAGTAAGAAATTGCAATAATTTCAACATGAAATAAAAATGTTTTCAGCTTCATTTCAAGGAGATTATTTATCTTGGACAAAAAAGATAACTTTCCAAAATTTTTTACCATGATTTACTGTTAAAATTTAAGTTTGATAACCAAAATTTACCCAGAACTTAAATTTTAAAATAAAACATGAAAGGAACTTTAAGGATAAAAAAATGGTAACAACTTCAAACAGGAATCAATTCTTCTAAAGAACAAACGCCAATTAACTAAACAAATTAATTGATCATCATCAGCTGAGTTGAACTTTGATAACTCTTAACTCCCACGCTCTTGATCCTGTCAGACCTTTTGAACGCCATCCGCCTTCCAAGGTTGCGCCTGGCATTGATGCTCCCGCCCGGTGGACTCAAAGAAATTTTCGGATCCTTTGAAGCGGTTGCGGCCTATTTGTGTATCTGCAGTCATAACGCAGTGTTGTGGAGGTCAAACGCTTTCAACTTTCGGCGCGCACCCCGAAACAAAGCACAAAGCCACCGCCGCTTCGAGGGAAACTGCTCGATGCCGAAGAGGCCCACCGAGCAAATAACTCGACTAAGGTGTTCCTGGCTCGGCGTGCGGGGGCGGAGATGGGATCGAACCTTGAAAACGCCAAAGAGGGCTGCCTGCTCTTCAGCGGCAGCGGCAGCGGTGGAGTAAAAAGGCAAAGGCAGGAAGAAGAGGAGATTGCAAGTAAAAAGTTCAACTCGAAGATTTAACTATAAAAAATGTTGTATCGTCGAAAATTTTATGATAAATGATTGATGCCTTCAGGATTGATTCACGAGGACATAAATGCGTCAGGATGGCTTCTTATCATAATGGAAAGTTATTCCATTTACGAAAAGTTTCAACCATTCACACGGCGCGCGTGATTGATGGTGTTTTAAATTTTTTTTGGCAGAGTGGAAAAATGCTATTTGCAATTAGTTTTCGTGCGAGGAAAGTTTTAATTTTTCGTTGTTTGCAAGGACGATTCAATGCCCTCAGTTTTATGGATGCAAAATTACTTGCGGATTTTGGGTCTAATTATTTGATGTAGGAACAGACAAGTTGACCTTTTGTCCTAAATATTCAAATTATTAATTTACCTGTTTTTCATAAGTTGTATAAATTATTCGAAACAGATAAAAAAAAAATTCTGACACTGAAAATTTTTAATAATTTCTCAATAATATAATATTTCAACAAACAGAAAATAAACCATGGGATTACAAAAAATAATTCTATTTGAATCATTTTCTTTGTCAGTTTGTAGACAAAGAAAATTTGATCACACAAAAAGTTCAATTCTTTTGCTACATTTTTAAATCAAAAACTGTATAGAGTAGTGATTTAATGAATTATTTGATATTGACCGACAAAATAACTTTTGGTTTTATGTATAATAAAAATTATAGTTCTTTCCCAATGATTTTACATCAAAAATTAATAATTGAATAGGAACAGATTTTCCTAAGTTAAATGTTTTTTTTGCAATTTTGTCTTGTTATTGAATTATTGTATAGAGGCAGAAAAAATATATTTTTTGAGTATGTATATTCAAAATTACAATTATTTTTCAACAGTTTTACATCAAAAATTATAATTGGCTAGGAACAAACAAGAAAAACTAACTCGTAATAAAATTTCAGGGTTTTTGTTACATTTTCACACCAAAAATTATAACTCAAAAAAACAGAAAATTTGGTTCGTATTAAAAGTTAGGTTCTTTTGCTATAGTTTAACAATATAAACCAATGATTTAATGAATTATTAGATACGGACAGACAAAATGAATTTTAAATTTGAGATACTATTAATATTTTTTTACTTTTGTAATAGTTTTCAATCAAAATTATGCCAAACAATGAATCAGTGAATAATTGGATACGGACAGATAACTTGATTATCCTCTTCAACCAATCATTTCTGCCGCATCTTAAATTTGAGTATACCATGTAAATATGATTTAAAAATACCAGACGATAATGGAAGCTTTCGGGCTAAACCCAATCCTCCTTTTTGGGAAAATCTCAAAGGAGCTGCCATCGAAAAAAGTCCATAACATTATTAAATTAAAAGTAAAAAAACCTTTAGTGTTTTCTATCCTCTCAGCTGAGAAAGCCCCTTAATGCCGAAATGATTCTGCAATATTCCCGCGTCGCGTCCTGGAGAACATGCATCGACGGGAATGGCTTCTTCGATAAGCTGATATCGACGAGCAGATGGTCCTTGAGGCTGGGCCTTGGTGCACGGTGGCGCGCCGAAGTGATTTATGAGACACCCGCTTCACTCAGACGCAGGACTATATTTCTCCCACCGATGAGGGACGTTGCGTCGATGTCCTTCGTCCACCCATCCATCCCACACGCCATCCACCCACTCGGCCTCCTTTTGAGGTGTCGTCGGCGATGGACGCATTTATGACACGTCGAATCATTCGCCAAAACGAAAAGTGTGTGAGCCGACGAAATCGAATTGATAATGGACGTCGTCGGGTCCAACATGGCGACGATAAGGATGTCATGGGAGCGGGCGCATAATGAAGGCGGACGACGTTTCCGGCGAGGACAATCGATACGGGGTAAATTTGGATGAAAATTGAGGTAATTAACTGGTGAAATGATACATTTCAGGTTTCCTCCAGAATGCGGACGGTTGCGAGCAAGGATGTTGTCGAAGGGTTCTCGTCCTTTCGGAGGCGGTGGCTTTGTCCGGCTTCGCAGGACGCCTCCTGACCAACCTCTCTTTAATTAATTACTTATGTATAATAAGCGCTAATTGCTCGAGGAGCTACCCTAATTGAGGGTCACTTTCATTTCGCTCGCTTTGCTTTGACATTATCCTTTATTAGAGTCCGGCCCGAATGTCAATTATTTATTTTTCGCTTATGATGGTTTCTCATTAGGTTTTATTCGCTTTTCGGGGAAAGTCTAATTGGGCATTGAATGTTTTTGGACATAATTGAATCGGTCACCTTGACAATAGATTAAATCCTGAAGAAAAACACCGATTTTTTGCCAGGACGAACAAATATTTTCTACCCATATTAATTCAATTTTTCTTCTATTAATTTCATCCTCTTTGAAAAATTGAAGAATTTTTTAGCTTAGTCCACCTTTTGATTCCTAACCGAAGACTTCAACGGAAAATAGGAAAAATGTCAATTATATATTTGTCCTGGACGATGACACGAGATAAATCAGTTGTGATAGTTTTTCCGGAAATTCCACGGCTGAAAAGTTGATAAAATGACAAATTCTGGGTCGTGCGACGCCATCGCAGCTAATAATCCTCGAAGGACTCGGAAGCGGTTAAGTCGCTGTCAGTGCAAAATCCCCGCAGGATGCAGTCCTGCCGAATCCTGGCGGTCATATTTGATCTCAGCGGGCTACTCTCGACGAGATGACTTGGAGAAACCAGCAGGCAGAAAGCACTCTATCTTCGATATGAAGTCATTTGTCTGTTTTCTTTTTTTTTTTCTTCAGTGTGCATCGAATTTTCCCTGATCGAAGCGAAGACCGCAGGAATCCATAAGCAACAACAATGCTGCCCAGCTGAACGCATATTTCGCTTGTTTGCAAACTTTCCATAATCAAATTTCTGCATTTTTATTCTTGTTATGCAAGCACTCGGGATATTCGTGTATTCGTTAGTTAAATAAATACATTTCCGGTTTTTTATCCTGCTGCATATTTATGAGATAATTAAGGCATCTTGCAAACTTTCCTCAATATTAGATATGATCATATATTTTGCAAACAAAATTTGATTTTTCAATGAGCTTCTTTAAAAATTCCATTATCCTTAAATTATGCATGTATTATTTTTTGCAAATTAGTTATTTATAATCGTAATTCAGAAAGATTCAATTTTTTAAATGAATTTCAGTTTTGTGTATTTGACTCGGGAAAATTTCACTTTTAATTCAGAATGCTATAAATGTAATTTCACTAATTTCTATATGCTTTTTTCTGGTAATTGCAAAAATTAAACATTTTCATTGTATGTGTAATTACTTTTGCAAATTTTTTGACATAATTTTATCGGACTGTTGTGAATTTTTCCATGTAAATAAAAACGACATGTGGAAATTTATCTGCGAACACCCCGGGAAAAAAAACATTGGCATCACTTTGCTCGTTTGAAATTTTGTTGAAAAAGCAGATTACGTCAGCGAAATGCGAATGTAAAGACGCGCGCACGTTTCGGCCTGAACCAGCAAATTTTCGAGTGAAACCACGTCAGAGCGAAAAAACAACGCGAAAACCAAACGATTTTCGACGTTTGCTCGGGAAAAGAATAAACTGCTACGAAATATTATATAAAATCTACATGCACAATATGTTCCACCGGTTTTTTTTTGGCCTTCTTCCCGCACAGTCGCTGGTCCTTGCGCTTCCACATGGACGTTGTTCACTCCTTTTTCGCCGCTTTCCCGCGCAGAAAGAGCCGAATGAACGAACGACCCAACGGGTGCACGGGATTTCTGCCCCGTTCCCGACATTCGATTCGTTTTGTACATGCTTTTTTTCGGTTTTGTTGGCCTGCTTCGTTATGCATTTATATTTATTCTTGACGCGCTTTTGTATTTTCCATGAATATTTTCTTCATACTTGACCTCACACATTCGATAACGTCAGAATTTCAAATAGGTGGCCTCGCTTTGAATATGAACAAAACAGCGTCATAACAGTCATACGCAAACATAAAAAGATGGGAATAAAATAAAAGCTTGCAGAGTCGACTAAATCATCTCTTAATGTACATTAAAATTGCTTATAAGTATTCTTTTACTTCTTGTCTCTTGATGTTTATGTAATTAATCTTGTATTTTTTTAATTGTTTTGAAATTACTTGAAAAATTAATTTAATTTCTAAAGTGAATTTTAGCATTTACGAAATAATTTGAAATATTACATAAGATTTGTTTAAAATTTTCTTTGCTTTTATTGCCCAAATTTGAACATCGAGGAAATTTTCAACTAACTTGTAGAAAATTGTTATGCCTGGGTTTACTTTTTTATAGTTATAATCTATTCTCATATTTCTGGGCATTATATTCTTTCAAAAATCAGAAGAGAACTAAGAAATTTTAAATTCCAATTTTAGTGGTTTATTTTTTAATGGATTAGAAATCTAATTAAAAACACCAGAAATAGTGACATAATGTCAAATATTTTATATGCATATGCAAATTTTTCCTTCCTTTATATTGTTCAAATGTAAACATCAAAGAAATTTTATAAATATATTTGGCCTACAGTAAAAAAACAAAAAAATATGGTACAAATATGAAAATTGCTTCCTTATATTTTGAAATAAGGAAAGCACAGAAATCCATCTGATTCTAAATTATATATAAGGATATTTTTTAATAGATATTAGATTTCTACTAGATAAATAATGTCAAATGCATATATTTTTATAAATTTTTACTTTCTTTCTATTATTTAAATTTAAACATAAAAATAAATTTTTGAATAATTCTGCCCATGACAAAAAAACATATAAAATAGTACAAATATTAGAGAGACATTCAAATAACTTCTGGGAAATAGTCTGGTTTCATAATGGATTAATTTTAAATATTATTTTTGATCGTTTTTTATCATTTCTCTTTTCAACTGATCAAATTTAAAAATTCAAGTGGGGATAGAAAACAAAAGATATGGTTCAAATATTAAAATTATTTTCAAATAATTTTTGGGAAAATGTTGGTAATTACTGAAATACTTTAAAATCTGAAAATCATTCTTAAAATTTATATGATCATTATAATCTGTCATCATGAAATGATTGATTTTATAAATAATCAATATCATAATTGGCCAACGATTAAAATAAAGCTGAATAACGTGAAGAGCTTCTTTATAGTTAGCAATTGAACGCATACAATAATTTTCATCAACCGTAAACAAAAGTACTTCGAGCAACAAGCCATATAAACATTTAATCATAGTTATTTTCCACAGGCGGAAGGCAATTAGTTAACGCATGACTTGATAGTGATTCATACGATTCCATACAAAAGCGAAATCAGACTCAAAGCGAGCATTTGCAACATTTGAAATGCATTTCAATTCGTCATAAATGACTTTAAATCGTATATCTTACCCATAACCATAATCACAAGAATTTTATAATTGCATATATTAATGGATAATTATAACTTCCATGTATGGATTAAGTACCTCCAATAACCAATCAAAAAAAAAAGAATAGCAATTAACTTCTTCGGCTTTAAGACTACTTGCTGTTAGTACTTATTGGATGAAATAATATTGCATTTGCAGTGGCAAAGGGAACGGATGTAATGAGGTAATCACATCATTAATCGGAAACGAGTTAATTAATTAATTAGCTGCGTGGATGCATGCACTGTTGGGCTGGGCACAGAAGACAATGGGTATTTTTGTTTGTAATTTTTCACATTCTCAGGCTCCCACGATTATCATCGAGTATGGCGTGAGTGAACTTGCTCTTGAGTGTACTCTGCATTTAAGAATTCTCAATGAAGGGAATGAGAGTGGATTCTAGAACATAGAAAATAAAAACAGAAAGAAAAAGAAAAAAAGGAACGAGGAGGTGGATCAATCTCTCACATGAAACGATCGTTCAATGATCTCTGGATTCATTGAGTATAAGCTCAATGTAAGTGCTGGTTTACTAATAAGTGTTTCTTAACATAATTACGTGTTGTTTTCTTGCAGCATTGGTTATCTAGAATTATTATTGCTCTTGAAGATGCTTTAATAAGAGCATCTAAATGAATGTTCTACTTTTAATTGTACACTTGAAAATGTGGAAAATTTCAAGTATTCTCTGAGAAAATTACTTTTCACTTATTCTAGAATTCAGTAATTTGTAGATTACTAGAAATATTCACAGTTATGAAACTTAAGTTAAATTTTATTTTTTGAGCAGTGAAATGATAAATATAAACATCAATTTTCACAATTGGTTTTTTACCATTTAAGAAACCATGGAAAATGAGATTAAATATAAGTAATAGAACTTCGATAATCTGCAATTATTTGAAGCAATATGAACTTGAGAGAATTGCAAATTATCAAGAGAATAAAAATTTGAATTACATTTTCGTATAAGAATATCTACACTAAACATTGTAGTTTCCCTTTTGTTCATACACTTCAAAATGAGGAAAATTTTAAGTTCTTTTTGAGAATATTACATTTAAGATTATACTTGAGTTCAATAATTTGTTAGTTTCTAGTAATTTTCAAAATTATGAAACAAACCCCAAGTTGAATTTATATTTTATTTTTTTGAGATCTGCTATTTTTAAGCAACAATGAAATGTTAATTGGAGACATCAATTTTCATTATTTGTTTGCGAAATAATTATTCAATTATCGTTGAATAATTATTCAAAATTCAAAGGTAGATTTTTATTTTTTTGACAACCCATTGGTTGTCATGATTACAAATCTATTTGGAGGAAAGTTATTCTTAATTTTCAAAGGATATTAAACTTTAAACAGAATTCTTTTCAATATTGTTAAAAGGGTACAATTGAGATTTATTTAATTTTAACAGGTCTTTAAGAAAATTCATCAAGAATTAAAAATGTCGACGATTGTGGATTTTGAAAATTATTTTTTTGCATGTGATATTTGTTTAGGGTTTATACTGTTTTAGATAAACGCAGATAAACTTGAATATGAAATGAAAATGATTGAAATATCAAAAAAGGATAAAGTAAACTTTTCTATACAAAATTTTCTATCACATTTTAGAGACATGTAATTTGAAGGAATACGAGTAAATCATTTTCGGATTCTTCGCAGTTGCAGGACATTTTCCAAGATTCTTGACCCGACAAATTGAAACTCTAGGATTCTGAATCCTTGAATGATTCAATTCTGTATCTTTCTATATCCTTATTAGAAATTAGAGACTACGGCAAAAAAGATAACAATGATAATGATCCACATGTATGGAGATATCCGAAAACGATTACATCTTTAAGTGGCAAGTTTGATGAAATTTAACATTCGCGTACCGTGTCGATTGTCCAATAAAGCGATAAAAAAGGCATCATGACGCATACGTAACGACCGATCGTGCATTTTTTACACTTATCCCATCTCCCAAAGTATCCCTTTTATCTCTTTTATCTGTTTACAGTTCGTCCTCGCTGGCGAAGTCTCTTTCTGCACATACGGCCCGAAGAAGACGTTCGGCCCTGCTTCTGTTTCATCGTAAAACTAGTCTCATACATTTTAAAACATCAGCCAGCTATCTTTAGGCCGGCAGCGCCGATGTTTATGTAACAGCTGGAGCAGGACACGTCCATAAAATGTACTTTTAAGACCGAAAGCAAAAGTGGATGCGATAATGCCGCGCCATCCGAAAAGATGATAAAAGCTAATAGAAAAGTGCGCACGTCTTGAGATCTCGACGATGTCGAGGATGCATGCGGCCAACTTTATTTACTTTGCGTCGTTTAGCGTATTTACATTCATAAATAAATGAGTTCAAACAATATTAATTACCCTTTATGGGTCATAAATTTTACAAAGTTTTCTTATGGTCGGTAAAATTAATTAATTTTCTTAAGAAAATGCTCAGGGAGTAATTTGCACTGCAAAAAAATCTGATAAAATTGTTTATTTTGAAAAAATTAAACGTGTATTTAAACTAGATTAAAATAATTTGATTTATACTTCTCAAATCATTTATTTTGATTGATTAATTGATTGACTTTTCAGATCTCCCAGAAAATCTCTTTGATAATTTGATGGAAGCAGCAATTTTTAATGATCTAAAATCAAGAAAATGGATAGTTATACATGATATAATTTTCCCAGAAAGTTCTCTAGAGAAAATCCTGAAGTCCAAGAGAATTTAAACCTAAACGATGCATGATACATTTCAAGCGTCTAATACAATCTCTGGCAGATTCTGGAACATACATACGAATTCTGCTTTGTGATTCCAGATATGCTTATGCGTATGATAACAAATTCCCTTTGTACACGCTCTTGCATTAAATATGAATAAAACAAGTAGCGAGCATGTAGGAAGGATCTCACAACTATGCATGGACTCTCCAGCCTTTTCTGGTCGGCCTTCTGAAGCTTTCCGGCAGCCAACATTGACATTTCACCTTTCTTTCCCACTTTGGCCACGTCAACTCCACTAATAATACTTTAATATGATAACTATAAAAGCAGATGTAGATATTACTCATAAGTCCAACGTGCACATCCCATATATAAATGATAAATAACGGAAATGTTAATTTATGCGCTTTATGGTTTTAATCCAATTAAATTAAGGAAAATTGTCATATGCAAACCTTAAATGAATTATTTATATCCAGAATAGGAGATTTTATATAAATTATAAATATTTGCGGAAAATTTTATGTCATAAACATTCAAATTATAAAAATTACTTAAATTTTTAATGAATTAATAATTTACCTGCTGGTTATTGATACATAATCAGAATGTTGTTTGAGTGTACGTATCGAAACTCATTAAAATGTTATTTTTTGCAATTTATATTTGCAATCTATTCGCTGGAGGCTATTGGCAGAAATTAATGAATAGTTTTGATTTTGCACCCGCTAATTGCAAATGTATCATCAAACCCCGTAGAATAATATATCGGTACGTTGCACCTCAATTTATAATTCCCATTCTGTTTATTTATATTTATTTATTTATAAACACCACCATTTGCGCTGCATTTCGATTATAAATATTATTAATGCTCGCATTTATTTTGGCATGCGAATGGCTTTGCTTTGCTTTACTTTGTGTATTGCCAGACTTTAATGAATCATTATTGCAAATTTATTACTGCAGATAGAAGCCTGCAATTTTAATCAATAAATTCAATTCGAATAATTTATTATAATCAGTCATCTTTGTGGAAAAATTAGCAATGATTTGTGGAAAATGTATGATAGGGTATGAAATATCATTCACATGTTTTCCATGTTTGTTTTAGTATTGTTGAAAATTTAAAATTATAATAATTATGATATAAGCTGCCAATTATGAGTATTTTACTATATTGTTCTACAAGCTTAAAAAAAACTTTAAAAGAGGTAAAATATTATCAATATAAAACATGGATAAGAAAATTATCAGGAAGATTTTAAGTATTTCAATAAAAATTGATAATTTTCTTATCCAAAAAATGGTCTTCGAATATAAATAATAATTTTTTTTCAACATTCAAGGTGATGGTATCAACTTGATGAAAAATTTGCATTCTCAAGGATATAACACAAAAAAAACCTTCCAATACTTTAAACCATCAAAACTTGAAAAAAAAAACAAATAGGAAAATAATCATTAAACGACAAATTTCAACTGAGTTTTTGTGAATAGATCAATATTTTCTTGAGAAGTTATGAATTTTAAAGGTTCTAAAAGTCTCGTTGTTCTTCTTTTCCTTCTTTCTGAAGGAAAGAGGAAGGATCCAAAAAAATGAACTGTGTAAGTTGTCATCGAATATTAAATTAAATTGTTATTTAAAGAATTGCTTATAGCAAAAATTCAAAGATTCGATTAGCACTTCGGATTCCTGTAAAAAATTTTTTTGCATATAGGCAGTCAAAAAACTTTTCAGTGCCAATATTATAAGTTAATAGTACAGTAATTTCTATCACAAAATCGGAAAAAGTGCATGAGTTATGGGATATTTCAAATATAGCTAGACCAATAAAAACAATACTTAAAAGAAATCTTCTTATTAAAAATTCTCGAACAATAACCAATTCTTTTAGTAAACTTTCTGGAAAACTCCTCGCAATATAAACATTAAATGGTTTCAGATTTTATGAGTAATCTGACATGAATGATAGTGTTTATCAATGCAGAATACCATTCCAGAAAATGGGTCTAAAATTTAAACCATAGGATGCTCAAAAACAAAGCATTAAAACAAAATAAATTCCACATAAATTGAGTGAAACGATTCTCTCAAGTAATAAACCCGTTGTCAACTAATGAAAACTCCCACCTATGAAGTGCAAACGGGAACACACTCAAGAACGATGATCATTTTGGCGATATTAGCACGTTTAGGAAGAGGGCGTATAGCGAATAGTTTGCCAAAAGTCACTTCCAGCGCCGAATATGCGAAGACAATCGCTGTTGTTGGTTTTGGCGGTTTTCGGCGCTGCCAGAGATTTCTCGCCTTCGAAATGGCAAGAGCCAAACCGAAACTTGCACACTCGCAAATATTCCGAAACATGTACGCATCCACGTCCCGTACTATCCCGCAGGATCTCCGTGGAGTGCGGCTGAGCGAGATATCTATATAAACCGAATTCGTTAAAACTTTATGTGGCGGAATCGTATAAATAAGCAAACTTTTGTAATTTCGTCCGCTCGACGTTCGCGCTTCTATAATTTCCAACCCGCGAGCAAAACGCACCACGCACACACAATCATCAAAATTCGACTGCTCGAATGCGAATTGTGCGCAAATCTGGATCATGCACGTACATTTACTGCATAATGATCCGCCGAGGGCGGCCGATGGCAAAATCGAAATGGAAATGTTGTTGTTCGATATGGCACGTGCATTTTATTCCTGTTTTCGCACGCCGTTTTTCCGGGATTTTTCCATGTTTCCTGTTGCATTACACATTTTTATGAGGTGTATTAAGTGCCTGGTGCTTAGCTGCGCAGCAGAGGAAACATTTTACGAGCTGCCAAGTAAAGTAATTCGAACGTAAAATCGACATTAAACGCGCGTGCAAAAGGTCCGGTTTGCGCTTGTGAATGTTTCACAACACGTTTAATCCACATTTTTATTGTTTCGTTAACTTTGCCGCAATTAAAAATTTCATAAATCTCCAAATTGCTTGCGTAAATATTAAGTGCATTTCATTTAAATAATTGTCCTTTTATGAAGGTTAGCATCAGGTCTGAAGAAAATTTATCGTCCTTCTCAAAGATTGTTTTTCAATCCACAAAAATATTTCCTAAAATCTATGCAACTCTTCGAAATTATTGAATGTGTTCCAGTTTTAAAGAAATGTAATTCAGATTTTCAAATGAAATTTTGAAAGTATCAAATGAAATTTACATCTGTGAATTTTAATCCCCAAAACGTCAGTCTTAATTCAGAAATCTATAGACGTAATTCCAATTTATGAAATTTAGTTTGGAATTTGTTATTTGGAATTCAGGAAGCATACAAGTAATTCAGATTCCATTGATGTTGATTAAAGTACTAATTAACATCTAAGTGATAATTACTGCTGCATTAATAATCTCAATATTACGATGATATCTACATATAATTTACCAATCAAAAAACTGAATTATTATTTAACAAAAAGTGGCACTAATTTTCAATTAGGTTTGACTAATCTGAAATACATTTTATCGTTTCTAATATTAAACTTATGCTTTCTCAATTATATTGATTGTTCTTCATTCTTCATTACATGTTCCTTGTTTAATTAAAATTTTCCACTTCTTTCTCAGATTTTTCTAAAATTGTTTCTTTGCTTTTACCAAAATAATGGTAATTTTATATTCGAATAATTTGGATTCAAATTTGATATTATAATCATAACAATTGAATATACAATCATAACTTCAGATTAGTATGTATACACTAAAATTACAAATTGCAAACAACTAAAACAACGATTTTAGGCATTTGAAACGTTTCCGTCCGTCCGCAATCCCGAAGGACGACACTAAAATTTGTGTGTTGGCATAGTTCTTGCTGATGGCAGCAATGTCAACTGTGGCTGGTCCACATTATCCTCATCCTTCGGATGCGTTGCCCATCTGAAACTAGTCCACGTTCGCTGCACGAAATAAAATAGTTAGTTTATTTTGCATTTCATGCATGAAATTCTGTTTAACCTGGAGAATTTATTGCGCTCACAAATCATCATCCCAGTATCATCCCAGTATCTCATACGAACATATTTCGCAAATTTCGTCCCGTACTATTTGCATTTGAATGTAATTGAAGTTCGCCTAGTTCAGTCAGTCGTCTGATTTTGCAGCAATTTGTTGACAATGAAGATTGTTGATAAAATTATTGGTTGGAGGTAGGCAATTAGCGTGCATAATAAATTAATTGACTGCAGTTTTACGATGCATCATTAAACTTGGATAAATTGTGGTGAACTTCCCGATTAAATATTCAAATTAATTCATATTTTATTATAGGGAGAAGAAAAAAATATAATATGTAATTAAAATTGTGCAAGGTAGGAGATGTGGAAGTTCATGTACAATCGCAAATTTTCATTCATATTTAGCTCATTTGCACAAGAAACGTGATTTTAGTGTCAATGTTTCAACGTTCATTAATGAATCTCATGCACATCATATTTACTCCTAGATTTTATGCCATGGAATTAATTTGCATCAACTGACGTGTAATTATTTTATGGCTTCCTTTATGTCGTTAGACATCAATGTAGTTGCTAATTATTCATTTGTTTTCACTGTGAAATTATGACTAAAATCAATTTGGAGTGCATTATATTTTAAATGTGTCTTTAAAAGTAAACATTTTCATTGATTTTTCATTCTGCATTATACTTTACTTTTATTGAAGTGAAAACTTCTTTAGGCGCGCAAAAAAATTATAAGGAGTGAATAGAACTGCTCTTTCGGGTAAATTCGGTCCAGAGGGATCATGATCTATCAGTAGCATTTGATTATGTCAAATGAGTCGATTGAAAGTACAACAAAATAAAAGTATGAAACAATTGACCGACTACTTAATTTTTCATAGTTTAGTGCCACCCTCGGTCATTTTACAACTTTTCCACTTACAATATGTTAAGCATTTTGGTGTTATTAGTTTATATTCCAAATTTGATGGAAATCGGCAGAGCCGTTTGCGAGAAAATCGCGTTTGAACTAAGAAAAATGAATTCTTCTTATTTATAAATTTTAATAATTTATGAATAAATTGATTCACGATATTGCAAATCTCTAAATATGTCCGTGAATCTATAATAAACAATCCCTGAAAATTAGAATGCAATCGGATCATTAGTTTCGGAGATATTGATGAAAATGTTAGAAGAGAACTGGTTCATTTCGAATGACCTTGATTCCCCCATTCCACAAAAAAAGGATTGAGTAATAATTGGTTTAACCCTTTAACGAAGGAATGCAGCGATGAATAGAATATTGATACAGTAACAAGTAAACAGTTGCAAAGTAAACAACGAACAATAGGATCGGAATGCGAGGA
>JARJDZ010009839.1:0-14043 GCA_030264555.1 Aleochara sp. GC000083
TGTTTGTTATCTTGATATGATGAGATTGCACATTGAAATTACATTGATTGATTGGGGGCTTTTGTAGTGTTATTAGTTTAAAAATAACTTCAGAAAGTATGACGAGCGAAAGATTAATAAAATAAATGAAAGAGGGACTTTCTCAATGAAATGCTTTATTATGACATTCAGAATTTTTCATCGCATTTATTTATGTTGGAATTAAACAAATATTTTTGAAACTGACTACAAACAGATTGAATTTTAACAACATCGAATTTAAGATATTTAATTTTAGATGTTCCATCATCAAATTAAATGTGTAGCGAACTGATTTCTTAATTTTTCTTTATAAATGCAATTGCATTCGAAATCATCCATATAAAGTTATTTAGCTTTTGTTTTATGCGCAAGCCTCCAAACAAGCATATTGAGTTGCCTATAATCATGCTTTTATTTTGAATGAAATTCACATATGATTTTTGATTATTTCCATAGTTTTTAAAGTCAATATGCGAATGCTATATTTACGATATGTTTATTTCAAAAGCACTCATTAAGAAACTACCTTGTATTTGATATTCTATTCAATCATACGACTAATGCTTGAACGGAATGGAATTTTCGAACGAAACCTTTAGTATCTGATATTTAAAGTATAATAGCGATTAAAGCCCACGCGAAATACGTCTAATTTATTATTTATTTTAATGCATTATTCAGCGCAATCAAGGATATCGTACACCTCATTCGCCATTATTTATTTAGCGTATGAAATCGACTCGTTTTGATTTGACGATACCAATAAATCTTGTTTGTTTGCTGAGCGAATATGCTAATCACGAGCAGCGCGACGACGCTTTAAGGTTAGGTTCGGTATTTTTGATAATACTATTTTTTCGTGCATTGGTGGTAATTCCAATCGGAAAGCACCATCCGGTCGAGCAGGATTTGCTCGGCGATGTGTTATCGCGTGCGGTTTCGTCATATTCGGAAGAGAAAATAAAAACTACGACGACGTCGACGTCTCCTGCTCGACGCGATTAAAAGTTCCCGAACGTTGCGGCCCAACTGATCCTACAGAAAAGTACGACGCGCATCTTGGAAAACGAATTCGGTGACTTAGCAGGTTTTGATGCGTTCGTTGCTTTGGTGACATTCAACTTGTGAAGACGCATCAGTGAGATGAACTCACAGCTAACCAAACTCGCGTTCATTGCGACACTGTTGATGATACAAGGAAAATGCGATTCGGACGTTGGATTTCCGGAACGCGAGCATCTTGACATCGAACGCAACAATGTAAGTAACATCAGATAAGATAGTTTGAATGTGAAGTCATTACCTTTCGTTTTAGACCCGTATACCACTCTTCATACCAGGAAGATGTCCCGAGAATCAACTACTCTATCCGGGAAATCAGAAGAATGATTGGATCTGCGATTGTAGACCAGGTAAGCTGTCATTACTTAACAATCTCTGAGGAAGTGTACGCATGCGCATGCGACTTGTTTGTAAACATCAAATCTTCCATTTGTCACATTCATCTCCGTATCGACACCTTTAGTAGTTGAACTGTGGTGTGGTGATAGAAAGGAAGATTTTCCGCAAACAACAAGTCGTACGTGCATGCATGCGGTATAACTCAGCAACAAATGAGTGTGTCTACATTTGCAATTTGAAGGTTATTTGTATTATGCGCCGCTGGACGGCTGCTACGAGGCGTACCGCCAAGGTCCGTGCCCAAGCAACCAGTATCTGGCGCTCGCACAAGGCGACTTCAATCCGACCTGCACCACGAACCAGTGCCGCGAGGACGGCGTCGCACCGTAAGTGTAATCCGCGATATTGTTTCGGCGTCGATTTACAACGCCCGTCGTCATTTGCAGCTATGCGGGCGCGTGCTATCCGATGTACAAGGAGGGCGGGCCGTGTCGGCTGGAGGCCGGCGGCGGCATTTTCGGCGTCAATTCGACGACGCTCCAGCTGGAATGCCTCAAGGGCACCGATCGCTTCTCCATCTCGCTGGCCGCTGGCCTGAGGTGCCCCCCGGGCAGCCGCCGCGACCGCAACAATCAGTGCACCACGCACTCCGGCTCAAGCTCTAACTGATCTCATCACTTCTTGGACTTACCGAGATTGGCGAGAGTGTGCGAATTTAGTTTCTAAGTGTTTGTCAACTTGTTAGGTACACGGAGTCGTTCTGGGGCGCTCTTCTTCGGCGGTCCAACAGCTGATTGCGACGAGGAGGCACACGCGCACGTGAATGATACGCACGCTGATGTGCGTGCAGCTGGTGCCCCTGCGATTCCTCCGATTCTTCAGTGCGCGGCCTGCTTTGTGCGGCCCCTCAGCTGTGTGCGCACAACAAACATTCTATTCATGCCATTCCATTTCGTCACACAATGCGACCGACACGCCGCGCGAGACTGCACGAAGTGTCGTACACATTAGGGACCTTGAAATCCAAGCTGCATTACACGATTTCAGCTAGGGACATCATATCGACTTCATTTTACGTTGGCAATTGCATTTGGTTCCATTTTTAAATCGATTTGGTCGAGTCATACCTAACTTCCGTTTTTTTGCTATCACATATTTGTTTTACTTACATTAAACAACAAAACTATATGATGTATTCGCCATTAGTATCTTCTCCTATCTCAACTCCAGGGGAACTTCCTGTACTCATCAAAACCTCAATATCATCATTCAGCACGTCAATGGCGACCACACACATCAACGGTCACTCAAGAAAACATCCTTGACCTTGGGATGACCTTTACAACACTACTTACTCCCCAGATCTTCCCCAAAACACTACCATCGTTTCTGTTCCTGACAAAGCTCTTTCAAATCTGAATCCGAATCTGAATTCGAATCTGAAAAATCTTCCAAAGAGTAGTAAAACAAGCTGTTAAAAACTTTCAATCCTTACAGATCACATTTTACAAGGAAGGAATTGATAAACTACCAGGAAGATCATTCCAGAAGGTCATAGATAATTGTTGTGAACATATAAATGAATATATAAACTCGAATCGAAGACCGAAGTTATAACTCCATCTAGTAATATAAAACAGTTTCATATGTGCAAAATGTATGAGTTAGTTGACAAAATTGCGGTCTACAAATATTAGACTATCAAATTAAATTCGCAACGCCTTGATTCTATCAACAGTACTCTGCATCCGCTCATTCTCCTTCTGCAACTCTCCGATTTGTTTCCTATTGCGTTCGATCTGCATCAACATATCCTGAATTGGATTCTTCGCAAGATCAACGCAATTATGGCCATCGTCATCTGCAGCATGCTTGCTGCGCAACTCGTATGCAATCTGCAAATGCCTCGATTGTAATCAAACATAATAACACCTACATGCGCGATGCTAATTGGAATTATAATAAACATGAGAAATACTTGTAATTTACGGAGTAATTGTTGTAGCATTAACATTCTTTCCACGCAAATGTCAATGGCGCCGATGATTTTCTGCAGCGCAGCCGCAACAAAGGCGATGCACATTTCCAAATGTTGGATGGTAATCTGCAGCGTGCACGTTAGCGTCCCAATGTGCATTTGTTGCACGTTATTATGGCGATGCATTGTGCCAATGGAGTTCTCAAGCTGAAGCAATGAAGCACTCAATACGCTTGCATAACGCGCTTCCAAGTGGCGCAATTTGCCTGCAAATGCCTCACGCATTAGATCCATTTTGTTGTTCAACACTTCGTAATCCATTTGATCTTTAAATTTAATGCATATGGAATTGTTAAATCAGGCGAGAGAATCAATTACTTACGTTGCATGAATGTCGATTCGCAGTCTGCAATTTTCAGTGACAAATCAGTGATTGCTTGCTTATATTTTAAGTTTTCCTTCTGGACTATTTCATGTTTCAACTTTACTTTCTTGTAATTAGTGACAAAGTTATTCAGATCACATTCGATTGCTTCGCATAATGACTCCATTGTTTGAGCATTAGTTAACACATCAATTTTATCCTTAACTTCATTTCTGCAAGTGCAATTTGATGAATACTAAAATTTAAAGTTTTTGTAGTGAGTGGAACCTTTTGCTTTTGATACAATGCCAATCGATTGAATCAATTGTATGTGTTATATGATTTAAACGGTTGAATAATTTTATACAAGCATCACATGAATCGTTTGATGAATTTTCTTCAATCATGGAGGGAAATTGTTTCTCGATTACAGGTTTCTTTTTATCATTACTGGATATTTCAACAAAATGGGATATGTTATCAATGATAACACGACATAATGAACCAAATGTTAATCGGATAGGTTTTCGTACTGCTTGGCTAAAAGTTTTGGTTGCTCCTTCCAATTTAATTATAATTATATTTAAAACAAGATATAATCTGAAAATGGGAAAAATTTTGAGTTAATGAATTAATTTTAATTTAATTTTTTGAATTTGAACTTGGTTCTGGATTTGAAGTGAAAATTAGCAAATTTTAGCAAATATTTTGCATCCCAACATTTTTAAAAGACAACTAAAAATTACATTTACCTATCAACTAAATTTTCCAAAGCTTCTGTGTAATCATTAATTGCATCAATTTTCCCACTAGTTTTCTTCAGTTCTTCATATGTGACATATGGCTTCAACCAAGAAACAATATCATTCGTGCTAATTAGATTCCAATGTTCATTAGTCAAGATGTCCAATTCGTTGTTCTCGTATACCAAGAAGTTTATCAAATTGCATTCATCTGCAGACATTTCAAGTGATTAGCGTTTCGCCACACGAGATGTTTGACGTCTACAGTTTTCATGGCAACACAAAACTGCAAATTCCGTTATTTTTTGCTTTTTTCACAGAATAAAGCAACGAAGAAACTGAGAGCGTGTTCGCACTCGAATGCGATTCTTTGAATTCTTTATCCTATCATTTCTACGTACTTCTAATGCAAGTAAATTAAAACTGTAACGTGCTTCTTAGGGCAAACGTAAAATTGTACAAATATTCACTGGTCACGAAATAATCACTGGTCAATCTTGCACCATATCAACTTCCGTTTTTGCGGGATATACTTTCAAAGTGCTGTTACTTCCAGTCGAATTTCAGTCAGAAAGTTGTATGTTTACTTTTGCCAGGAAAACATGAAGTTTACAGTGTTGTTTTGCAATATTTTGGTTGTTTCATTTATTTCTGCCGAGTTACAATTTAAATATCATAAGAATCATGAAATCAAGGAGTTTCTGTTTAATTTTGTGCAACGATTTCCAAATATTTCTCAAGTTTATTCTATTGGACAATCAGTAAAAGGTAATTTTTTTATTTTTAAAAATAATTTAACAAAACTAACACCCAGATACGAAATAATTGTTATAATATTGCTATCTTTTTATAATAACAGAAATGTTAAATTAAAAAAAAAAAAACTAAAGCATACTATTTTTGTCATATATTTTAAAGTAGTAAACTTTGCAAATTATTACCTTCATTGTTATAATTGGCTGAAATTTTAATTTTCGATGGCAACTTAAGGATGTTAGTTTGTAATGTTGCCAATCAAATATGAAGAAATATCCTAATTCCATTTAAAAATTGCATTATCTACTTGGTAACTTTTATTTAAAAAAGTTGGTAAACTGTTTTTGATCCTTGAAGAGTTTTAAAATTTGAATTTACTAAACGAATAAATAATTTCAAATTTAAGGATACGATTTGACTGTTTTGAAAATAACAACAACAAACGATGATTTGGCACCAAACGTTAAACTAATTGGTAATATCCATGGAAATGAAGCAATTGGACGCGAAATTCTTTTGCAATTTATCGAGGTAGTACAAAATTATTATTATCAATTTTTGTGGTAAACAACTTTTCTTGCAGTATCTTGGTGAACAACATTCAAAAAATGCAACAATCGCCCGTCTACTCAACACTACAATTCTGCATATTTTGCCAACATTAAATCCAGACGGCTTCAAGATTTCGAACATTGGACAATGCATTGGAATGAAAGGCAGAAACAATGCGAACAATGTGGACCTAAACCGAAACTTTCCAGACTATTATCAACCGGTAAAATTGACTGAGCAACCGGAAAGCACGGCCATTAAAAAGTGGTTCAGCAACTTCACATTCTCGTTATCAGCAAGTCTGCATAGTGGTGCATTGGTGGTTAACTATCCTTTCGATTCACCAAAGGAACAAGGTTCTAAACAATTGCATATTTGAAATATTTTACTGCTATTTCATTATCTATACTTTCAACATTTTTGTCTTAGTTTCTCGTCCTGTATCAATTGAATCTCCAACACCGGATGATGATGTCTTTCATTATTTAGCTACAGTTTATGCAAGGAATCATCCAAGGATGAACAATGGCAGTTTATGTAATAATCACTCGTTTGCGAATGGTATTACAAATGGTGCCAAATGGTATGAAGTTATTGGTCAGTGTTAGAAAAAAGAAGTGTAAGAAAAAATAATAATTAAAACAATTGTTTTAGGAGGAATGCAGGATTATAATTATGCATTTTGGGGAACAATGGAGTTGACTTTGGAGTTATCTTGTTGCAAGTATCCCATGACACGAGAAATTGAAGATATCTGGATGGAGAATCAAAACGTATCTTTGCTCAGTCATGAAAATCACAACTTTTTTGAATCCTTTCTTTCAGGCATTGGTTGAATTCTCATTTCAAGCATCACGTGGTCTTCGTGGCATTATCAAAGATTATAATCAACGACAGGATGAGATTCTTTCATTGCAGATTGCCAAAAGGAATATTTCGTTTTATCCGGATAATAAGGGAAGATTTTGGCGAATTCTTTTGTCTGGAAAATATATTTTACAGGTTTGTGTGCATTAATTATTAAAAAAAAACAAGAGAAATTAATCACTTTGATTTAGGTACTTTCAAATGGGAAAATCATCAAGACGAAAGAATTTAAAGTTATGAACAATGATGTAACAACAATTCATTTGGAAATATTCAACAAAGAGATGGGACCTGAAAATATGTTAGATAATAACACAACTTCAACTACAATCAGAAATAATGTAACTACAACTGATAAAGCAGAATTATTCAATTTGGAACAGGATATCAGTACTCATCCATCTGAAAGTAAAATTGAAATTCCAAACAAATCCAGTTCTGGAGAATCAATTAAAGTCAATCGGAAGTTGTTATATTTAGTGTTACTAATCTATATTGCAACAGTTGCAAAATTTCAAATCAATTACCAGCAATTCCCAAATGTGTAAATATTGGTTTGGTTATTGGTTTAAGATAGTTTAGTTGCAGTTCGTGAGAACTGACCTATTGGCCCTATATTTGCTTTGCCATGCGAGAATTGCAAAAAGATAATATTGTATTACCTACAAATAAACGCATTTGCAGTGATTCAAGTCGCAGCAAGTTGGATCTTGTTTGTCATCCAGAGCAAGTTCAGAGAAAAGCGCAATAATCATCAGCGTTGACTATTTAGTCATCGAGTGCACAGCACGAATGGCTCGAATGTGTAATCATGTTTCTGCGGTCGGCGGTTAGCGAGCACGCGAAAAAATGTATGTGCAAAAGTTGTTATTGATCTCGATTTGCATGTGTGCGAGCAGCGAGTCATAGAGCGATAAAGTGGCGCGATAACTTGGCGAGACAAGGAATCTTACTTGTTTCGTAATGATGCTTTTAGCTGTCCAAGGGGCGCTCAGAGAACATGGAGACGATGTGTAATTCACCTTCGTTTCGGACACAATGAAGTAAAGCTCTTACTGCATTCTTAGGTAATAAAGCTGCTTTGATAATACTATGCTTTTTGGTTCCGTTCTACCTGTCTTCTGGCGCCAATGTATAAGAAAAGACGTTTTCTTGGAATGAATTTGTCCAAAAAGCAATCTACAAATTATATATTGTAGAGGAATTGTTGAGGGATGGTTTTAATGACTTTCCTTATTGTTAAAAAGTAACAAGGGAAAATAAATATTATAATCATAAATTATGACTCATAACTGTAATTTGTAAGAAAGTGAAAGATCGTCAACAAATTGTATTTCTATTTCTTCGTATGTTAATTTATCCTCAAAGATAACATTTTGCATAAGATACATTTTTCAGTAAAAGTTTTGATTAATTTGGTTTTTTGAAATTTAAATGATAAGTGCTATTTCATTTAAATTTCAAATCACTTTTATCTTGTAATGAATAACTTTAATTTGGTTTTTGGTTTCAATGGTTCAACATTGGTTTTATGTGAATTTTCCCTTGGTCATTCAAAATAATCTTCTAATTTTGTAATTTTGCTTTTTCGATTCCATTAGAATTTGAAACTTTTATGATACTGATGTAGAATTTTAATGGCACTTTCATCAGTTTTGAGTTTCCTATTTTTGTTATTGGTTTGTCGTTTGTCAATTAAATTGAGCTACAATTTTCACTAAACAATTCATTTTGCGTATGTCTTTAAGCATTTGTTTTTCGATTTTCTCGAATATATTCAGATAAGGCTTCAAAAAACAGAAATTGATCTTCATTTTTTCATATCTTGAATACTTTTCGTGATATTTTACTTTGAAATTTCAACTTGGAGGTTGAAAAAAATCGAAGTTCATGTTTTCTAATAATTCCACGTTTTTCATTTGATTTTGGTAATAACTAGAAATTTCTCTAAAAATGTGTTTTTCTCAATTGTTACTTAAAATTTTGCCTATTGTATTTTTCGATTAGTAAATTTTTGGTTCTTAAATCTTCAAATATAATAATTTATCAAATCTAGTCGAAGAAATATCTGTTAACTATAGTTCAGTCCTAAATGTACGATATTGTATTTTCGTTCAAATTTGTTAATGTTATATTATATTTCGTCATTTTCTCTATTGTATTGATATTATCTTATGCAAGTTTTACTTATTTTACATTTTTACATTCAGTAAATATTCCTAAATATTTTATTAACGTCTTTGTTGTTACCAATTGTTCTTCTACAAATTCTTTAAAACAGTTTTGCATGTCAATGTTTTTTTAGTATGAAATTCTTTTCTTTATTTTATTTTGGAGAGGAGATAGTGAACTTTGGAAAAACTTATTTTTGTGTTCTTTTAATTGAAAGATTAATTTTTATTTGAAAAATTCTTTACTTTACTTTTAAAGTTTCTATAATTTCCTATAAATATTGGGGTTTATATCTAGAAAATTAATTTGGTTAGTTTCTTCTTTTTCGATTGTGAATTTATGTTTTTATCTATTTTTTATTGTATCCTTCTAAATTTTTAATTAGTACTCGTTTTAACGTATTATTCGCATATTTTAATGCAAGACTCAAATCATTTGTTGATTAAAATATAATTTTATCTAATATATGTATTGGTGAAAAGTCTTGAAAATGGTGATTAAATTGGGATGATAGCATTTCTGCAAATTTAAAAGTTATCTTGTGCTGACTTTCATAGAATGACCCAATGATCAAAAGTTTCCTTTATATTTTTCACAACAAGAAAGAACATAAAAGGCAACTCTCACTGATTCGTCTATACTTTCAAAAGAAAAATATCAACTTTTCGATCAAATAAATGTAACGAATCTCTCCCAAATTTATGCATACAGCACAGCGAACACATGCGAGGAATGATATTTATAGTTTCGCATGAAATATTTCATGTAATCAATTCGTTGTTATGCCGCGCGACGATCGAACCGCTTTGTCCAACGATTCGTCTTGCTATTATATTCTTATTAATAATTAATGTGTGTGTATGCGAGCGCAGAACGATTAAAATCTCCTCCATTCCGACCGAATGCGATTCATTTGTTCGGCTGGTCGCAAGGTTATCTGTCCGCGTAGTGCGGACGAATTCACACATCTCGATGAAAATAATAATGTGCGAACAGAAATCCTGCTGTAAGAATGAAAGTGCGGCCGGCTGCGTGTTGCCACGCGCTTTCAAATCGATTGCCAAAATAATAACGCCACCAGCGAATCACTCACCGAAATTCGCGTCCAAGACAAGAGACACACACAGATCTAGTCCAAATCTTACTCTAATGCCCGCCGGCACAAACAAGCACATAAATGTCCACTTGCAAATTACTCGGCGTTATTTATGATTACGGTTTGTTTTAATAATGATAATAATAATTTGTTATAATTAGACATCTAGATATCTGCGACGGCCTCCTGGCGTCATCCGTATCGCGTTACCGATGAGTTATTATTGCTGGTGGTTTTTTCGCAAGTGTTTGGCATATGTGTTGGCCGAAAACTAATATAAGAATCGCAACTCATAAAATTTCCCGCCATGTGTAAACATACACAGTGTTTCCATTTCTAATTTTTCCGTTTTTCCTGACTATGCAGATGTTATTCGAGCAGTATAGAAGATGCAGACATCATAGGGATGTCATTAAGTAGTATCTGCACAAGAAGGTACCATTTTCTGTCATTTACTCTAACAGCAATACAATGAAATGTTTGGATTGGTATTTACAAAATTTAATAAGACATTTGCTTTATTTCTGCAATTATATATTTCTTAAGTTTAGGAAATATTGAATGTGTTTGATATGTACTGGTCGAAACTTAATGAAAAAATCCAACTCATAAAATTTCCCATTATGAATAATCATTCAAAGTGTTTTTAATCCTTTTTAAATTCTTTTTGAAGTGAAACTTCTTTAGGCGCGCTGTGCAAAAAATTATAGTGAATAGAACTGGTCTGTAACGCTCGGAATTAAACGCTCCTTCGGGTAAATTCGATCCAGAGAGATCATGATCTATCAGTAGCATTCAGGGCTATATTTGGTTATGTCAAATGAATTGATCGTACAAGTACAACAAAATAAACGTATGAAACAATTGACCGATTATTTCATTTTTCATAGTTAAATACCACCCCCGATCATTTTACAACTTTTCCACTCACAATATGTTAAGCATCTTGGTGTTATTGGTTTACATTCCAAATTTGGTGAAAATCGGCCGAGCCGTTTGCGAGAAAATCGCGTTTGAACTAAGAGAAATTAATTCTTCTTATTTATAAACATTAATAATTTATGAACAAATTGATTCCCGATATTGCAAATCTCTAAATATTTCCATGAATATATAATAAACAATCCCTGAAAATTTGAATGCAATCGGATCATTAGTTTCGGAGATATTGATGAAAATGTGAGAAGAGAACTGGTTCGTTTCGAATGAACTTGATTTCCCCATTCCACAAAAAAAGTGTTGAGTTATAATTGGTTTAACCCCTTAACGATGGAATGCAGCGATGAATAGAATATTGATACAGTAACAAGTAAACAGTTGCAAAGTAAACAACGAACAATGGGATCGGAATGCGAGGAATGCAACCGCAGCNCTTCACATAATGTATTCCTATAGGAAATGTTTTTTCATATATCTCAAGAACTATTTGACCGATTTTGATGATTAAAAAAGCATTTTAAAGGGCATGATTTAAGCTTTCACTTAAACAACCTGTTTTTGCGTGGTAATTATAAAAACAAATTGTATTTCGCATAAACACCCCTGTTGACGTTTTCACTTCTATCGTGTGATGCTAAGCACACACCGTGTATTTTTTTAATGCGATGAAGCGATGGAGATCTACAAAATACGAAACTTTTAGAAGTCTTTAGAAGTAGTATTTTCAGTGTCCAGAAAATATTTATAAGAAATTTTATTGATTTATATCCAAGTTGAAATGACACACTGAGACTGTTTTTTGGGTGCAAAGTTAAATAGTAAATGTCCCAAATTTCAGAATCCATCTTTGGGATGTCACTCAATGATATCTGTACATTTAAAAACGTACCATTTATTCTAACAAGTTGGAGTTCATGGAGTATTTGAAAAAAAAGTTGTTAAAAAAATGAGATAATAATTTTTCTTAAAATTACAATTAAAATTACAATTTTCCATGAATTTAGGAATTATCCCTATTAAAACTGCTGTGTTTTCGTATTCGTCGAAAAGTAATGTAAAAAATCCCATCTCATAAAATTTCCCGTAATGAGTAAACTTTCATCATGTTTCTATTTCCAATGATTCTGATTCTTTCTTCGGAATGAGCATTGAAATGATGAAGATATAGATCACCAGGGTACAAAAGCTACAGAAGATGACAACCGGAAGTACCTTGAGGAAGAGTCATAAAGTGTGGCAATTTTTCCGAAAGTCTTATCCAAGTTAAAATCAGACAAAACTTTCACTTTGAATTTTTGGGCAAGACGAATTTGTAAATGCCACAAAAGCCAGAGACCATCATGGGGATGTCATTCAGAAATATCTGTGTAAGAAATCTGTCACTTATTCTAACAAAAATACAAAGAAAATTTTCAAGTGGGCACTTTGTGATGGTTATATGTTGAGAACACAAATTGAAAGCAGAAATCAGTTAATATTTCGCGTCAGTTAACGTCTAATTAAGAAAGCTGCTTGAAGAAAATTTAATGGTAAATACGTCGAGGGAAAATTCAAAGTTTACCCTCAACTAACACCAAGATAAGTACTTTCTAATTTACTAATATAATTAATTAAGAATCATTACACTTAAAATTTCCCGCAATAAGTAAACATATACAGTTTCTCCTCATTCTCCTGTATTATTTTTCAAAAGCTGCAGTTATGTGTCGAATTTTTCAAGTAAAATACCGTTGAAAATACAGAAACTATAGAGCACTATAACTTCAGAAGATGATATCTACTTAGAAGTATTTGCCGTATTTTGTGTCTTTCCTGTTGTTTTTTATCAATGTAAAATTTAAGCTTTTAATATGGGAATAAAAATCATTTCACATACAAAAGTTTAGCGAATAAGTATAGGGGTAGTCGTTCTATTCTGTATATAATTATTTTCTAGTGCTGCCATATCAAAAATATCAAATTCACAAACGAAGAAATTCAGAAAACATTTTCGCATTGTAATTTCGCATCCAATATTGTGAAAATGATTACTATGTGAGACTAATGCACTAATCTAAGAAAATCTGGTCCACTCCAAGAATCACGTGTAAATAAAAACAAATCCTGATTAAAATGAATATCCCAGAAATATTCTCGATTATAGGCCGGTAGATGGATATTATACAATAGAAATTATCAACTGAAAACTTACTGATGGTTGATTGGTGAAAATCGTCGTAGTGATGATGAAAAATTTGTTACCTTTAACGTGTAAGGATTTCCCCTTATCTTGTATTTTTGGAGTACCAATAGAAACTAAAAAGTATCAAAATCTGTGGAAAGTTTGTAACTGGTAAATCGACCATTTTGTTCATGGAGCATCAGTCTGCAAAAATCATCACCAGAGGAACCAATTTTCGATATACATAATCCAATCCAATCGAATCCAAAAATGCATAAGGATGTAAATTTGTAGTGGGAAAACTCCAAGAATCAAGGATCTTGAGAAGTTTGAGATACCATCTAATACTAGTTAAAAGTATTTGGAACAATTAAACCACAGATCACTAAGTCACAAGTACAACATTTCTTGATTATGTAATCCCTAAACTTTAAAAATTAAATAACTAAATACTTGATGAAATATGAAAATAGTTGATAAACTTTTGCATCAACGAAATGCATCATATTGCATCCTATGATATAACACTTGACTTGATAACTTGACAGTTATCCTTTCTTCCTGAAATGTATACATAATCTACTGATTTCAAAAATGAAGCTTCCAAAAAGAAAAGCCCTATCCATGTACCATGGAAATGTACTATCAATTTGAGTGAACTCGCGAACGGCGATAATGCAGCCATCCCACTTCGAATGGGCAAATTGCAAGCAGCTACGCATCAGATCTAATGGCGGGCCTCTTGAGCCGAATGTCGGCCAGTTCGCATCCAAGAGGCCGGCGTAATGCGGAACGGAGTGATAGGAGCGAGTGAGCGAGTATTCCACTCATATACTCAGCGAGGAGAGTGAGTCTGTGGTGGCTCAGCTAGGAGCGCGCGCTTCGCGTACTTACCACGCTTGCGGTCAGTTCGTGCTCGTGCAGCGATTGAGCCGTCCGCGTGCGCGCAGTATCTCAGCGGCCAGCGAGAAGCCATCGCACGTATCGCCAACT
>JARJDZ010009843.1:0-12734 GCA_030264555.1 Aleochara sp. GC000083
TAACTTACATTGACAGTTTGGTAGCACCCGCTGGTTCTTCAAGTCCTGTAACCCTGGACCAGGAGCCCTTACAGAGTGCTATCAACCGGAGCCAGTTGAACCCTGGTTTTTTAACGAGGTGTTACTCCTCGAATCCTCCTCCTCCCTTATCACTTGCATGATAAGGCCCCTTAAGCTTGATTAATTCTCCTTTGTATAAGAACATGGACTTGACGTTTTGTCATTGCTGATGCAACTTGAAAATCTAGAACAATAATAACCATTAAGCATAAAAGCCAACTTCTCGATAATTATAGATTGACATTATTCCGAGTGTGAAAATTCGTACAAAAACAAACGATCATCACAAGAATATTAATTTGATGAATTATGACTATCTCTTTAAAAACGAAGAATACTTTAACGCCCATCAAACGAACAATTATTGCAAACATTATTTACGATTACTTTTTGTCATCGATTATTATTCTGAATGCGTACGAAATTTACGACAGTTTGTCATTACACAATTATTCGCAATGCGCAAACAAAAAGACTGTGTCATTGCATTTCCAATCGCTAAATAGTCGCATCAGTAAGATATGCTGGACATGAAACGAATTTCATCCGCAATGAGAAATGCGTTGACGTTATCAGCACATACCAAACGTTCGCGAATAACTTCAGCCGACTTCAAATTTCGCAAGTGACTGAAAGCAGTTGCTGACACGTGAGACAATGCATTCGACAATATGTTTGGTTGGCGTAACGTGCATACAAAACGTGTGTGAAAGTTATAACTTGAAGGCATAATTGATTGCAATAATTATTAATTGTGCTGATCGATTTTGATAATATGCATCGAAATACTCATTATTTCTATCCTGAATGGATTTCTAATATGAAATTTTAGAACGTTAATGACAAACTTTTGAATAATTGCAACAAAGTGACGACAGAAAATGAGCCAACAAATACTCAGAGAAATACAAAATAGAAATGCAATTAAATGCATGAACATAAAACGTGTGGTCAACGATTTTCTCGCATTGCTATCATCGTAAAACAAATCAATCGTTTCGCAAACACTTCGCGAAAATGATGCGCGAGCAAACAATAACAATGAAGCGTTATTTCCGGATCCGTTCTTGTACGTTTGATGGGCGGCAATTTCACCGAAAATAAAAATAAAACCATAAAGCAATCGATGCTGTCGTCTGTGTTCACAGCTCACAGCGACAATCACGTACCTTCTTATTCTACGGATTCTTGAGCGGCTCTTCCTCGATGGGCGCTTAATTGCACCCAGCCCATTAACTCATTAGCATGCCTGCAACGCAAACAATAGCGGCTATCGTTGTCAATTCGAATTTCGATTCTCAAATTTCGAATCGCACGATCGCCCGTTTTATTGCATCTGGCGCAACTTTCGTCGTCGCGTCAGCTGAATGACAATTCGATGCGACGAAGAGCTCCTCGACGACGCGTAATATCAAGCGGCGTCTAGTCCAGCATTAACGGTCGGCCAATGAAGACATTATTCGATAATTATCGCTCCATCCGGCAAAATTATTACCTAAAATCATACGTAATGTTAGCTAATCGGTAATTTTCGTAGTTTACAATAGTTGGTGATCTTTCATCGAATTAACAATCGTTGATACTCTAATAGAATGTTGAAATTGATGGAAACCATTAATATTGACTGATTAATAATTAATTTTCAATAAGTTTTGGGCATTGATTGGATTGAATTGATGATGAATCAATTAAACATGTTTTTCGTGAGTGTTGCTGTTTTTAGTGCCATTTGTATTCTAAGGGCTCAATCACAAATGGCGAGTTTGCTCGATTTGGATATGTATCGAAAATTGATGGTTGAAAGTAGAAAGGTAAGAATTTTGTAGATTAAAGTTATGAACCTAGTTAGTTAAATACAATCCAGATGCTCCAATTCAACAATTAAATCAACAAACGCGAACTAATTGAAAAAAACGATAACAAAAATAACGAAAAAAACTTTCTAAGAAATTACTCAACAACAGATCAAGTACTACATGAGAAATTTGGGACTAATCTCCAACTTAATTCAACTAATTGGATGAAAAACGCAAGAAAAACACTAGGAGCATTCGCCCAGTGTGAATGAACGCCAAAGAAACACTCAACGATCGAGCAAAACGTTGAATAAACAATGACTTTCATTGAAAGTCCAACGAATTCGAAATGATTTTCAAGTGCATATCCAAAATCTATACCTACATTTTCTTCATTGTCTGCTGCAGCCTCTCAGTGGTAACATCGTCATCCGCTACCCCAACAAGCAGCAGAACCCTCGCATGCAGCCGCAGTACCCGCTGAAGATGCCCTTCATGTGCGCGAACTCCACGACTCTGGGTCGCTCCACGTCGCGTCCAACGTCGGTGCACGCGCTGCGTCCTGGAGACATCGACGTCGTGGCCGCAATGGGCGACTCCCTCATCGCCGGCAACGGTGCCATGGAGGAGTGGGCACTAGGTACGATGATCGAGTACCGCGGCATTTCATGGTGCGTAGGTACGCCAACATCAAATTTGGACCTGGAGCAAAGAAATTGTATGAGAATGTCGGCTATTTTGTTGTAGGAGGTCAAGGAACCTGGCGTGAATATCTCACCTTGCCGAACATCCTCAAGGAGTTCAACCCGCACCTGGTGGGCTTCTCCACGGGCACCGGGGAGTTTCTCTCGCATAATGCCCAGCTGAACGTGGCGTTCCCGGTGTCGGCCGATGCGGATGCGTTGCGCCAGGCGAAGATTCTCGTGAAGAAGATGCGCCAGGATGCTCGCATTGATCTGCAGAGGGATTGGAAGATGATTACGTTGTTTTTTGGTGCTAATGATCTGTGCTCAGCGCAGTGCTTCGACAAGGAGGCTTCATCGCCGAGACAACATGCTAGGAAGTTGATGCTAGCGTTGGATTACCTTCAGGAGAAGCTGCCACGGACGTTCGTCAATCTCATTCCAGTTCTTGGTGAGTGGAATTCAACCATGTCGATATATTTCTCTGATTTGGAGTGGAGATGCACCACGTGCGACACTTCTCACTGCGAAACGCACCAAACACACGAGATAACGTTGCAAAACTTGTAAAAATCCGGAGCTCGTGTTAAAATGACTTGCATGACATGCAAAAATTTTTACTCATGGACTTAACTGTAGGCAACCAGTGGTACACGAATTCATCCATAGACAACAAGATTTTCTGAAATTTTCAAAAAATATTAGAAATATACTTTGCAACATTAGGATATGCTTTGCCAAAGCTACAAATGAATCAAATTTATGTCATTACCACTTTTTCAAGTCACATGCTTGATATTGAAGCTCAACAAGTATTCGATGCTGAATTTTTGTTGTGGTTCTTGGCATTAATAACATCACTACGATGTCATTGCCATCTTAAGGTCTCTAATTTCGTCCTGTTATCACTCTTTAAATAGGCCACAACCACTGATTGATAGAAAATATGTTTGTTTTTATTGAATTCAATGTAATTATGTTCAATGGCACGTTGCTTTATTGCAAGCATGTTGTGCATGTTTACTCAATTAATATGTAGGCAAAAGGCTCCACTTATTTATAGTTTATGGCTATCACTATCAAATCCTTGCACATCTAATTATTTCTTACTCAAAGTTTAATTTTTAATTCTAAATTTAGCTCAGCACGCGTAGATGATAAGTTGGTAAATAAAAATATGTTCTCGTGTTGCCTAACAGCGCCCTCACTTGTTTGCGATTTAACATTCCGATTTGTTTGAAAGTTTTGTTGTTTGAAATTAAACAATTTATGCTTACAACAATTGATTTTTGCAGATCCAACTGTAAGTGTACGAATTAAGCGATCTTTAATGTGCCATTTTCTGCACCGACTGTTTTGCACATGTTTTCATCAAGGAAATGGAATTGATGAAATGGCAACAATTTTAAATCTTACACAAGAATATCAAACTGCCGAAGAACTACTTGTAAGTACTTCAAAAACTTTATATTATTAACAAATTTGCCATTGGAATAAGAAGTTGGTAAATGCAAAATATAATTTTTGTTTACGTTTGCATCATAACCTCCAAAAATTCACCGGCTCAAAAAGTTTGTTGTTAAAAATTAAACGAATTGTGTCCCTATGAATCTACAAGCAGCAGACGATAACACGATTGCATGTGGGTCAATAATTTTAGGTCAACGCTGATAGCACGAGTCGAGGTTTACACTCCCAGATGTATTCAACAACTAATCGTAGCCTCATTTACATGTAGTTCAACTTGCTACTTCATGAACTAAATGTTGCTAATTTTTAGGTAACGAGTGGACGATATAATACAAAGGAGGACTTCACCGTGGTTCTTCAGCCGTTTATGAAGCTCTTCAATGCGCCAGCAGACACAGCAGAACGTCGCAAAGAAGTCATTGATATCTCATACATCACACACGATTGCTTCCACTTTTCACAAAAAGGCCATGCACTTGCTGCCAACCTTTTGTGGAACAATCTGCTGGAGCCTATTGGAGCAAAGAGTACAAAGAAGATGGATAACATCCTTGATGTGTTTAAATGCCCCACAGAAGAGAGTCCTTATTTGTTCACATGGAAGAATTCTCTGAAATTTTTCAAGAGTAGGAAGCAATTATAAGCTATGCTTTAGTTGCAATTTAGGCAAATGTACATATTATGTAGTGTAGGATATTGTTGCTAGATTTGTATGTGTGCTGTAAGATGTGGAGCAAACGCGTGTATTCAATATTGCAAACTTGGTCAGAAATTGTTGTAATTCATGAGGAATGAGAAGTGATAGAGAAATTTGTTATTTATAGCACAGACAGACTTGTTTTTCATGTTTTATCACTTTGAGCAATGTATTTTATAATTATTTTTTGAGGCTTATTGATAGCAACTCTTAAATTTTATGATTTTAAATGTTAAAATTGAATTTTAATTGTAACTGAGGGCAGGAAAATGATTGAATTACTAACACGTGAAAGATAAGCAATAATGCAAAATGCTGAAATCATAGAATTCAGTTTCCAAGTAGATTTTGATGATATGCATAAATTCAGAGCGAAAAATTGTTGTAAATTGCGAAAAATCAAATATTATAAATCCAGAAAAGTGTTGACGTGCTTTCTGAGAGAAAATTAGATGTTACATGCAAATTTACGCGGAAATATTCTATATAATGACTTTGATATTTCAAACTAACACGTTAATTACAAACCATAAATTCGCAACAACGTAACAACAACAATTGCAGTGTACAATGCAAATTACATATTAGAGAATTCGCTTTATTTATAGATCAAGATGACTCTGAGTATGCAATTCAAGAAATGCACTTGCTAATTTAATTATAGCTGTGACATTGCAGATTGTGCAATCACTTGAAATTGCAAAGATTACAAGGACGCTATTTGCAATCATCAAGTGCAGAAAATGGCAAACAGCCACGAATTGGTTCGTTAATTTATGGCATTGTTGATTTGAACCAATTCCATAATCAATTTGCATTGATATCACCGCAAAAAGTTGGCTAATATTGTCAAAAATTGGGTTAAATTTTATGTATTGAATTTACATCCATTGCCAACAAAAAAAACGTTAAATGTATAATTGTTATTGTCATTGAGGGATCATTTGTTCGTCGAATGCAATGTAAAAGTTGATAATTGATTGATTAATGTGTAAATTTAACCAGTAATTGTTTGTATGTAAGACAAAATTTACAATCTGTAATTTTTGCTGCACGCCATTTCGGGGTTTTTATCAAAGGTTATCAAAATGGCGCGCCAGTTGATCCTTGACAACAGCCACCGAATTGAATCGTTACTCGTGGTAATTTGCTAACAACAAATTCGGATCTAGACTAGACGAGTTCAATGCGGAAAATGAGTCGATAAGAACGTTTTGTAAAGCTATTTTAAGCTACTGTTCTTTCCACTATAATCAGAAATGTACATTCAGTTTTCTATCCGGACTTTCATAACATGCAAACTTGTTGTATCATGGTCACGCATTCAACGCCCAACATCAATCAATCATTCGCAACGCAATTGTGCACTAATTTGTAATTAAGTGCAATCAGACGCAATATTTCAACGCTGTGATGTGCAGCAGCGCAATTGAATAATTAGTTGGTCGGTCGAAACTTTGCGTTCTTTCTGGTATGAATTTGCACGAATTTACATTCGAGGACAGCCAATTTCTGGTCAATGTTGTCGCATCGAATGGTCAAGTTCATTGCCGTACACTCTCTTTGTAACCATGCAAACGACTGCGTTGAAACTCGTTTTGGAATTCGAGGCGAAAAAACGTCTGCGAAGAGATTTGCCGGGGATTCCCTTAAATTTATTACCGGCAAGTCATCGCCATTAGATGAATTCATTAACGGCTCACGCACGTTTTTTCGTGGGCCGGAGTGGAAAGATTCCGCTTGGAGATTTTTTTGAAGCGATGCAGAACATAAAGTTAATGATTGGAAGGTTTTTAACGTTTTTACGTTTCCAAATTGATGTTCTAGTTTAACCCTGTTTATGGATGCAATTTACAAGAAATATTGTTATGTGTTGATGACTTTAAGTTGTATAAATGTTTAGAATTGTTAAGACATTTGAACTTTTGCAACAGTTCAAAAACATTTGCACGAAACCCACGAATTCGAAGATTGTTCCGGTTCGTTTTTTGCAATAACATTTAGTGTGCGAAATATTCGGACTTCCGTGCAGAATATTCGCCAAAAATTAATCGACCTTGTCAGCACGTGCAAATTTAATCTTCCTTCCTGCTTTTACCTCTGATTTGTTTATTTGTTTACATATGATATTTGCAAAAAACTCAAACCTTTCGAGAAATCTTTAAAATTAACCATTAAGCACTTAAGAAATTGTAGTCAATTTAAAATTTGTTAATCTGTTAGTGACGTTATCCGGTTTGGAGAGAAATGCGGGAATTCCGGTTTATGACGCAAATCGTCCGCAAAAAAACGCAAAAGATTCGGAAAGACGTCTGAAGATGTCACAAATTCGAATCGAATTTCATGTAATTTGCATAAATAATTTCCTCACGTTTTTACTTCTTTCTTTTGGTGATTTAGCAATTGTAGTCAGTTGCCTAGACAACCGATAAATACTGGGTGTTAAAATTACACGAAAAACTTGTTCTTTGATGTTTTGACGTCACATTGACGATTATTTAAATTTCTAAGCGTTTTTGTCATGATTTTCTCCATTCATAATTGTTGAATATGAAATTTCATTGCGTAAATGCATTTTTCATCGTAAACAAGTACAAAAAATGTTAATTCATTACGCCATTCCGAGTAGAGACAGTAAATTAACAACAAATAAGTTTTTGCAAATAAGTTTTTGTAATTGATGTTCAGACTATTGCAATCAAAGATTTAATTTGTTTATTTGATTTTTACTTTTGTCTAATGGTAATTTTTAAAAGTTTCCGAAGAATTTTTTTATAAGATTTCTTGTGGATGTTTAAACAAATTGTTGGTAAACAATGGCGCAAGGTTGCCATGGTAATTTTCCATACAAATATCCGTTAATTAGTTATCTCGAATGTCTATTTGCTATTTTAATGAACTTTTCCATCTCATTGTTGTTTTGTTTTTGCATTGCAATTTTGCAATGGAAGAAAACCGTAAATATTATTTATAGAATTGATTGATTGTTCTGAAAACAATTAAGAAAATGGCTCTTAATTGGATTTGTTGTTAAATATTTGTTGTAATGTTGAAAAATAAATTTTGTTTAATTTTTTCAATAAAATTTTAATTGTTGTAAACAACAATAATGGAGGCATGATTGTTTATTGTTTACTGTACTTAAAATTTGATTTCAATTATCAAATTTTTGGGGTTATTTTATAGATAGTTGTCAAAAATTGTTAACTCAAAAATTTCAAGGGATGAAACGTCGAAAATGTCACGTAAACATAATTAAACAACGCTATTTTTAACCATCAACGTCGTTAAAAGACGCCATCATCAACGAGCAATTGCGCGCACGAGCTGGTGACTTAAGTCACTCCACCACCTCCGACGACGACGTCCAAAGTGACGCACGCGCGACTCCCATAAAAGCGCGCTCAACTCTCGAATCGCATGTCATTCGCGTTCGAACGCTCGCAAGCAGTGAATCAGTACGCATGCGCAAAGTGCTCAAGCAACTTAAATCAACTCAATTCGATTTATAAACCAAGTTAAACCAAGTCAGCAGTCATCATGTACACGAACCCGTTCAACCGGAAGCACTGCACCATCCGGCAGATGATCGACAAGTTCCTGCATCCGGATTTCAACAATAACCGCCAAAGAGGAAGTAAATCACGCAGCAAAAGCTCGTCGAATTCGTCGTTGTCGTCCAACTGCTCCGACTCGTCGCTTGCATCGACGTCTTCGGCGGGTTCTTCCGGTTCGCTGAGGAGTTTCTGTACACGCGACCGGAAGCAGAGCTATGGATTTAAGTAGAGGAGTCCGGAGGCCGGAAGTGCAGTTTACACTTAAGTTCTTCGCGTTGTTGGATATATTCAAGTGGGATGATACTCACAAGGATTGGAATAACGTGGATTTATGATCATTAATCCGGAAAACAGGATACAAGAATGATATCATATCGCATCTTCTAATTTGGATTTTGGATGCTGCTCCAAACCGGAAGTGGTCTTCTATATGTCATTTATAAGGTAGATATCAAATTTCAATACGAAAAATACTCAATCTAAAAGAATATTTGAGAAAATTAAGAAACTAATTATTTTTTTTGAATTGTTACAGACATGTGGATCAATACCGGAAGATGGCAGCACTGGGGAATTTAAAAATCAAATTTTAATTTTTTCCTTCACGAATCAAAAAGAAAGGAGTACTTCGATGATATTCATTAATTCTCTGATGTTCGTCTTATCAACAAAACCAAGAGCTTCTTATCAGATGAATTTCATAGGTTATCTCAATGTCAAAAAGCATTTGTAATGGACTTGTAAATGTTCAACATGAGAAGATAACAAAAAACTAGTTGTTCGTTATTATGTAACAATTATGTATCGAATGGATAATAAAGTCGTTCATTATTGATAACATTTAGTTCGTTTCTTATCAGTTATCCCATTACTATTTGAAGATTTAAGGATTTCCTTGATGGATTTAATGTTATCTTTCATTCACTACTTTTTTCAATAAATATTTGACTTAGTTTTTAACAATTTCAGCCTTTCATAATCAATTGATGAGATGATAAGTCAGAAAATCAATAAATTTGTTGAAAATTCATTACGAAACTGTGAAAGTTATTTGAATTTTATCAACTACATTTGCAATTTTATTGCAATATAATCTACTGATAAGAATTACTGCATAACTGAATTACTTTTTAAATAATCGATTAACTAATGCAATGTCATCTAAAATTTGTTGTTTACATACTTTTCCTGGGACGACGAAATCGGAATTTTGGGAATTTAAAAATAAAGCGCGCGCTTGTTATAAATACCAATGTCACACACAAAAGTGAAAACATACAAACAGAAGAAGTCATTCGAAGTCAAAGTCCATAAATAATTTATAAATAGACTAATTACCCACTGCATGCAAGCACGTGGAAATCAAACGAAACGTTTAAGTCATAAAATAAATTTATAATAAAACAAATTTGACGTTTATGATCGCGATTTTATGAATATTTCGATGAATTTTGCATCAATCGAGAGTTTAATATATTGTTTACTCGCATAACTGGTAAATTATTGCTAATTGTTAATTTTATGTCGTTGAAATTGGGTAGAAACAAGGAAATAAACTCAAGTTCAAAGAAAATTTGAACTTATTGCAATAAAATTTCTGGAACTTTGTCAGCGAATAAATTCAAATTTAAAAAATTAATAACAAGCAAACTTTTATAGATATTACTGTCCAATTTTAAAATAACATTCTCTAATATTATTCCTTCAATTTGCCAAAACAAAAATAGAAACATCCATAATTTAACCCCAGAAAAAAATTGTTAAACTTTTTTTCGAAAATAAAACGTCCAATTTATCTCTAATCAATTTCAATTAAAACCGTCTGCGCCTATTTTAATACAATTGCATCCACAATGCTCTCTCGATGAAATAAGGACAAGCAATCATCCAATTCTAGCATTTTGCCATCAATCGAATTGATTCCAATTGGGCGCAATTACGAATTTAATTGTCATTTGCGTCAAACCATTCCGAACATAGCGGCGCATTTTTAACGGCCCACATGCGAATAATTACATCAATAAAAACTATATAGCTGTTAATTATCTTCCACGTTTTCGTTTAAAAATAACTGAATTCCAATTAAAGTTGCAGCAAAAAATCAAGAAGTAAAATACTCGAAAGAGAATAAAAGAAAACGATCGATGATAAGAAAACAAACCAGAACGATAAATTGCAATAAAGTAATCAGGTTGGCCTTGAAAAAACAAGTGTAAGGCCGTTTTAACATTGTTGATTCTTGATCCAGTTTGACTTCTTGTTCTAAAGACCTTGTTTCGTTTATTTTTCCATTTAAAGGAAGAATAATGAGAAAATGGCATGAAATTTTGTTTTGTTATTGATTACCTGCAAAAAATCTGATTTAATTTGTATTGTGAGTTTGTAATTCGATTAATTAATGATGCATTAATGAAATTATATGTTGAATGTGAGGTTTGCAATTTTTTGTTATATTGATGATGATAATTGCGTTTTGTGAACGTGCCAGACGTCAATAAATAATCAATTGTTAACTGCAAATATTGCGTAAGGATTTTATAATGTTGCAATCGTTCAGTGGCAATTTAATTGATTAATAATTTATCAATTTTGTAAATGTGAAAATTTGCAGTATTCATTATAGGCAACCTTATGTGCAAAAAACTTCAATTTGAATTTCAATTTTCAGAAATATCAATTTCCAAACAAACTAAAAATGTGATCCTTCACATTTAAATATGATAATAACTCAAGAAGACTTACAATTATGTCTAATTGTCAGAAACCTGCAGCAACCAGTAATTATTGCAGATAATTGAGTGATAATCAGGGAATCAATGAATAATTCCTTCAATTTTCATTGAATTTTTCAAACCTGAGGTTTATAAATATGAGGAAACGTCTGAAAAGTCAATTTTAGAGAGAATTTCCTGGTTCAAAGAGATCACAATGAAGTTATTAATGCCTGAGAATGGCTTGCAGAAAAATTACCTTCTGGTGAATGCAAGTTTGCAGAAACTCTCCAAGATTGGCATCAATATGGATCGATGGACTCTTTGGGGGAAATCCTTTGTCGTTTCCTGCTACATCATCCGTTTCATCTTCTACTATTATCTGGTGGTGGATTTGACCAGGAAATACGGATCCCCAGTTGGCTTGGTGGACTTTGTGGAGAGTGCAGCCACAATCACCCAGGTATCTGAAATTTTTGAGACAGTAATCCAGTTTTACAACACCCAATCACTTACATGTGACTCCAGGGGGCATTGAAATCCGCACTATTTCTGATGGGAATGCCAAAAATAAGGATTCTGTACAATAATATGCAGCAATTCTGGCCGAGCCGGAACACTCCGGAGAAGCTGTCCGAGTTCCGCAACTTACGCGCCTTCCTGCGCTTCTTCGAGACGCTCGTCTTCTGGACGATCTTCGCCTTCATCGTCGTCTCGATCCTGGAGCACGAACCCATCTTGCGTTTCAGCATCCCCAAGGAGCAGCCCCAGCTGCTGTGGATGGCGCTGGCGCTCAACACATGGTTGTTCTACTGGGACGCGATGGCCATCGTCGCCATCGACTTCAGCTTCCTCGCGCTATGCTTCTGCGTGCGGGACCAATGCGATGCCCTTGCAGAACGCCTCGTGGACATCGACGCCGAGCTGGCCAGCGTCTCCTCACTGAAGACACGCCGTGGCCGTCGGCTTTTCGCCAGAATTCGCGAATGCTTCGTCCACAACGACTTCATCCTGGCGTACACGTCGGTGCTCATCGAGCTCTTCAAGCCGCTGCTGCTCGTCCAGTACTTCATCACGATGTTCTCGATTTGTATGCAATTCTATGGCTTCTCGGAGCGGGACTCGTTGAGCGGGCAGGCTCGTAGCGTTGTCTACGGAGCCACGTTGATCTTTCAATTGATGATGTATTGCTTTCCTGCTGATGACACAACGTTTGCTGTAGCTAGCTTTTCAGAGGCTTACCTTTTGCATTGTTTATGTACTCGATGTCTTTTTGAACAGGTCACTAACCTTGGCTCACAGTTCTTCATGATGCAATGGTACTCAAAGCCCAAGGAGTTTCAGAAGCTGCTTCTTTTACCCATACAGCGTGGTCAGCGTGAGCTCATCTTCACGGGGGGCAGTATTTTCATCATCAACAAGGAGGCTTTTGTTAAGGTTACTTCCATGTGATGCCAATCAAATGATTTTCATGTCTGATATCTTTCCAGATCTGCAAAACTGCATTCTCATTTTATACAGCACTGAAGCGTTTTAAGGAGTGATGAAGAAGACATACCTGAAGTAAACCACCTTGAGTAGTCCCATTATTGATTGTATCTTAGTTAAATGACTTAAATGTAGTCGAATGAAATTACAACCTATTGTTGATATTTACAAAGAATTACAAACGCTATTGACATTTTGGGTATTCGAGAATCAAACAAAATATCAAGGTAGGCTCTGGAAAACAACAAGTAATGACAGTTTTAAAAAATAAG
>JARJDZ010009847.1:0-37113 GCA_030264555.1 Aleochara sp. GC000083
AAACGACCGAAACGAGTATTAGTTTGCTCATTATCCGAATAGGTATGCGCAATTAATTTACTTTACTGATTCAACCCGAAAATACTCATTCGACAGTTTTCAGATACAGCAATTAGTGACGTGTCTCGAGAACTCACATCACAATTCCCGCATTAGAAAAACGGCTGGCAATTGAATACCAAAAGCATTGACTTGACTCTACTTTGAATGCACACCAATTCGAAAATGAGCCGGAACTAATCGCGGCATGATTCCCGACCGTTCCCGCCCGCAATCATGCATCCCGAATAATACGAATTATTACCGCGGCCGAATTCGCGCCCGAATCTGCTGCCCCTAGAACCTAGTGGAAAAATCAAGAAAGGATTGAATTTGTTACTAATAAATGTATACAGTCCAAAAATCACCACACTGTGTAATGTTACAATTTTATTGTGTGTGTAAATGTGTGTGGAAATTGCACAGCACTAACCTGAAGCACTACCCAGAAAAACACATGGATCACCAACCAAAGAAAAAGTGAATAAACCTTTTTTATACCTTGCATTACTTTGCAATTACTGTTACCAAATTGAAGATTCCACACATTGACGGTAGTCCTCATCTCATGGCTTCTCAGGAACAATATTCTGGAAAGAAGCAGAAAAAACAACGCGTTAATGCGTGCCCTAATCGGTGCTCTCGGCATTGCATTTTAAACATGTAGCCGAGAGAAAATCACTAATCTAATGCACCAATGAGGTTGGCGCACGTCATGTTTTCTAATGACATAATTAATCTGGGAGTGTGTGTATGAATTTACTGCACGACCGCCTGCCACTCACTCGCTTGCAACGCCAAAATAAATGCCATAAAAATAGAGAAACGCCTTGTGATTTTGCTTGGATGATTTATTTTGCAGATACCTAATAAGATTTCCTATCATTTGACACATAAATATCAAAAATCCAATACAAATTTCTAATTAATTCTAAATTTCATACTTGACTGACGGCCGTGCAAATCAAGAGCCGTGCGAGTGGACGGTCATTTGAAGGCGGCGACAGCGCCGGTGCTGGCACACATATTATTCGCCGCGATTTACGCAAACATTCATGCCAAGAATTAATTAAAGTACTCACATTAATTGCGGTTAATCATTGGAGAGTTGAAACGCACGCGTCACGATGATCATCATAAGCATGGAGCGCCTCAGCAGGAAGTGCAGCTTCTGGAAATGCACAGAAAAAAAAACATGTTAATACGTGCATAAAAAGTGTGTGCAGGCTGTGAGCGAACAATAGGCGCTCGGGGTCACCGACCATCCCCATGGCAACGAATCAACAACGCGCTCAAATTGTGCTCGCAGAGATGCAATTTATTACATGTAAAATGACCATCAGGAAAAATCAATAATCGAATGCACGGAACTACACAGCGAATAAGGCATGCAAATAATAATGATTACGCCACAATGCTTGCTCTAATGAGACTATGATTATGCATGTGTACGGATTGGCTAGCGCCGTGCACAGCGCGACCGCCTACTGCTGCCGACTCATGCACACACAACGCAAAACTAAATGCCGTATAAATAATAAAGAACGGCGCTATGCTGTACGTACACCTTGTTTCAGCGACGGCAAACAAGATTTCCTATCGTTTGACGCAAAAAAATCGAAAATCCGACAAGAATTACTAATTAATTTCGAAATTCAAATTTCTACGCAGCCGTGGAACAAGTAAGGGGGCCGTGCGAGCCGCCATTTGCTCAACAAGCGCCGGCGCTGATGCCAGCACACAGTATTGGTCGCGATCTGCCATGCAAAATCCATGCACTCACAGAAATCACATTCAAACCCATACAAATCATGCCAAGAAACAAAAGGTACTTACGTTAATTGCGACGATAAAATTGGAATATTCGCACAGCACCGCACAATGATCAGCGAAGCGTGGCACTCTATAAACACACAGAAAAACAAATGAGTTAAAACGTGCATAAACGTGCATCAAGACGCCGGGCGAGGTCATTGACCACCCCACGGCAGCGAATCAGAAACGCGAGCGGCGTAGGAATTCGACCGACGCGAAAAAATCAATAATCTAATGCAACATTCACACGTACTAGGTATGACGCAACGAAATGCACGGTCGCTAATGGGAAAATGCTTGTATGTGTGTGAGTGCGCGGCGCCAGCATACGCCGTTTCGCTTGCGCCGCGATAATAAGTACCAATAAATGCTCGGAAAATGACCATGAAAATGCTTTATTACGCTTGCACACCCTATTCCAACGCTGCCTAATAACATTCCCTATCGTTTGACACCAAAATCTTGAAAATCCAACAAGATTTACTAATTAATTTCGAATATCATACTTATACGCGGCCGTGCAACAAGATAGGAGGCCGTGCGAGCCACCGTATGCTCAACAAGCGCCGGCGCTGATGCCAGCACACATTATTGGTCGCGATATGCCATGCAAAATCCATGCACTCACAGAAATCACATTCAAACCCATGCAAATCATGCCAAGAAACAAAATGTACTTACATTAATTGCGCCGGTAAAATTGGAGAATTCACACAGCACCGCACAATGATCAGCGAAGCGTGGCACTCTAGAAACAAACAGAAAAACAAATGAGTTAAAACGTGCATAAACGTGCATCAAGACGGCGGGTGAGGTCATTGACCACCCTCACGACAGCGAATTAGAAACGCGAGCGGCGTAGGAATTCGACCGACGCGAAAAAACCAATCTAATGCAACATTCACACGTACTAGGTATGACGCTACGAAATGCACGGTCGCTAATGGGAAAATGCTTGTATATGTGTGTGTGCGCGGCGGCGCCAGCATACGCCGTTTCGCTTGCGCCACGATAATAAGTACCAATAAATGCTCGGAAAATGACCTTAAAAATGCTTTATTACGCTTGCACACCCTATTCCAACGCTGCCTAATAGCATTCCCTATCGTTTGACACCAAAATATTGGAAATCCAACAAGATTTACTAATTAATTTCGAATTTCATACTTGACCGGCCGCGAGCGAAGCGGGCCGGCGGCCGCCCGGCCATTTGCGCAACAAGCCGGCACGACGGGGCGAATATTCATGACCATGATTTGCCACTCAAAAATCTATGCACACCCAAAAAAACGCATTCAAACGCAAACAGAGCATGCCGACAACAAATTTAGGTACTTACATGGTCGATATCGGCGATTTTACACTTCACAAAAAATTCACCTACAAGGACTCACTAATCACGTCTGATCACAATGGCTACTCGCAGCAAACGGAGATGCCGGAAGCCTCTTCGAGTGGCGTGACCCCCCGCCGACCAATCAGAGCGCAGCGGATATGGTGCAGCCGAAGACGAAGGGTGACGTTAGTGTACGAAAGACTCTTTTCGTGCAGCGCCACCCGCGTCCTTTGATTAAGTAACATTTTATGTTAATAGGATTAGGCACAGATCCCATTGAAACCATGAAATCTAAAGTGGAAAAATTGTTGGCGAAGAAGTATTACGGAAATTTCTGGATTCTGCAATGCTACAGGTAAATTGTGGTGTGTATTTTCTATAATTCAACCACTGTGTAGAGTGCTAAATATATTTTCTTGGTGCTTTTTAGGCTAAAATTGCTGGCAATGTGTTGTTGTCAGCATGGTACGAAGAAAATGTAGCAAGGGAGAAAAGTATGAATCTATTGGAGAATGTAGACCCTGAGTGCTCAACAAAGAATCCAATAAGGAGTGCTAGAACCTGAGAGTTGTAAATTGTAATGTACGGTCTTGCTTTTATGTACACAAATCATCAACATCAATGTTGCAGGAAGAATTAACATGGGAGCAAACGTAGACTTGTTGGAGAGTGTAGTCAGTGAATTCTCAACAAAGCAGCCAACGTGAAATGCTGAAACCTGAGAGGAGAAATTGGAAGGCATCATTCATCAACGTCAGCAACGTTGGACGACGTATTTACATTGAGGGAAACGTGAAATAATTGGAGAATATGCCCGTGAATTCTCAACAACGAAGTCGACATGAAATGCTGTGATCTGAGCAGAGGAAATGGAATTGTATGGTCTTGCACGTTATGCACACAATTTGTATGTATTTTTATGCAAATTATGCACTCGGTTATTTCTACAAACGGATTCTACAATATAATTGCATTTTAGGTATTCGCAAATCAACAAATCTACGTGCGAATTGTTCATGCAAGTCTACGCAATGTTTCCTGCTGGATCCACCATTGAAATTCAACATCATGGCCAGCCCACTTGATAAAGCAACAGGTGGAATACCGCTCTCTCTTTCGCCGATTCGACATGCCGGTTTTATCGCTCTACCACTCCGCCTACAACTTAATGGAAGCCAGAGGAGGACTGGTTTGATGTCGCTTGATATGCGCACACAGCAGTTGCCGCTGCCCATGTTATTGGGTGTTTTCCAAAAGCATTCCGGTCCTGCCTACCAGTCAAACAAGTAATGGCATTACATCATGGGTGCTACTGGTGTTACTGCTTCCGGTAGAGAACAAAGGCAGTTCTTGCTTTCTGCACTATCTGCACTCTCTGCTTCCGACCTTTTATTCATGAGCAACGCCCCATGCGATTGGCAAAACCAGCTGGTGGTTTCTATTTATAGTCTGCTTACTTTTAATGCACCCTTCAGAGGCTATATATTTACCACACCGTTGTTCTGAGGTACGACATAGAAAAACCATTGTAGTATCATAATTAAATTTAGTAAATAAGCCGGGGATTATAATTACATTACATATTACACACGAAACGATATTAGCATAATTTGTACTTATCCCATACTGAAATTTTAATTGTATTTTCGCTATCCAAAAGTATTGTAACCCAAAAATGTTGTACTATCTACCATGTTATCTATATAAGGTGCAAGAGGATGTAAAATAGAATTAAACAACTTAATAATCGCCCTAATAATAATATAATTTCCAATAGGTATATTTTATCATACAAAATTGTATTGCTACACCACCATCTAATTAGAATAACGAAAAAAATAGCCGGATTATGCAATGTTATCATATGAGAAGTCTTATTATGCATAAACATTCCTTCCTCGCTTTATTTTATAATAATAAATCGTTTTTCATGCAAAAATTTGTGTCCTTATTGCAATTTGTATATAAAATTGTGTTTCAGACAGTCGTCAATGGGGGCGCCACCGGACGGGCATCATTTTGTGTCGAATAACTAAAATTGAATTATAAGGACAATTTAGTATAGCGACATATTTATTTATGTTTTATTTGAAGTATTTGAGAAATTCGCAAAGTAATTATGGAAGGAATTTAATAAAATTAGTTGATTTTTCTGCGAAACTAGCGCCAAAATGCATTTCTGGCGTCTTCTGTAACCAAGAGTTCTGTAAACAACTGGTAGATGTCCCTCTATGTCCAATACTGCAATATTATTATCAAATGAGAAATCTTTTATGTATAAACATTCCTTCATTGCTTTATTTTAGGCTGAAAACTCGTCTTTTATGCAAAAATTTGTGTCTTTATTGGAATGTGTATACACCATTCTGTTTCAGACATTCGACAATAGAGGCGCCACCAGACGGGGATCATTTTGTGTCGAATAATTAAAATTGAATTACAAGGTCAATTTAATATAGCTACATATTTATTTATATATTATTTAAAATATTTGAGAAGCTAGCAAAGTAATTATGTAGAGAATTTAATAAAATTAATTAATTTTTATGCGATACTAGCGCCTAAATGCATTTTTGGCGGCTTTTGTAACCAAGAGTTCTACAAACAACTAGTAGATGTCCCTCTATGTTCAATATTGCAACTATATAATCAAATGAGAAGTCTTATTAAACATTCCTTTATTGCTTTAATTTAGGATAAAAAAAACCGCTTTTAATGCAAAAATTTGTGTCTTTATTGCAATTTTTATGTAGAATTAAGTTTCAGACATTCGACAATAGGGGCGCCACCAGGCGTGCATCATGTTGTGTAAAATAATTAAAATTGAGTTTCAAGATCAATTTAATATGGCAAGATATTTATTTAAATTTTATTTAAAATATTTGAGAAATCATCAAAGTAATATCTCAGTAGATAACGTATGCAGAGCAATATCAAATCATGCAAAGGTGCTTTCCCGGTCACAATTTTCTAAGAGTAAGTGCCAAAACCTGGACAGGAGGGAATAAAGTCCAACATTATTCCCTTCATAGGAATGACTTGGAACATGTCTTTGTCATCATGTCGTTTACAAAACATACATCAGCTGGTACAACATTCACGGTGATTCGCAACGTTCGCGAAACGAGAGATCTATTTAAATACTAAACTAATGCGTGCTTAAATGCTGCGCTGACGACGACCACGGTCTCATCCAGCTCAATCGGCTGCCAAAGCTGCCACGCTTTTTGCGTCTTAGAAATCATGGAAAATACGGACAGCAATACATTGTGGTCAATTTTGCCAGCACCAGTGCTTTACCAGATCTTCCAGTATCTTGATTATAAAAAATTGTTAGTGGCGAGCAGAGTCTGCAAGAACTGGTACCATGCAAGCCGCGATGAATTTCTTTGGAAGCGACTCTTCTACATCAACTTTAAGGTTGATCCTTCAGTCTCAATTATGCCAGGTACGAAATGAAATAAAAGTTGTGCGAACTGAACTTCCAATCATAAATTTCACAGGCAAATTTTGGTATGATGAATTCAAAAGGCTCTGCTACCATATACCGATTGTGGAGACTGAAACCTTGATAGAACATGTAAATGAGGTGCTGCATGTAAGCTTCTCACACAATGGTGAGTATTTTGCAACCTGCTCCAAGGATGGCACAGTTATTGTAAGTTATTGCATACACATTGATAAAATGCAATCTAATCTTTGGGGTTTTAGTTGTGGGGCTCAGATTATCCAGCCACAATCAAGCATCATTATGACATGAAGGAGTTCTCCTGGAAGTACACTCAATATTCTCAGTTCAATGAGTCAGACACACTGCTTCTGGTATCTGGTGTACATTTTGGCACGCCGCACAGTACATCGGGGGAAATCGCTGTTTTCAGCATCATAGGTATGTGATAGAACTGTTTTTACAAGGTAGATGCATTGTTTGATACCTGATTTGGTTACAGACGACTTTAAACTGCAATGCCGCGTCGTCAGCAAGCCGTACGACATATTTGGAACGTGGTACAGCGATCAACATCTCCTTTCCGGTGATCTGCATTGGCTGGCGCACCTGGTGAGCACATCAATTCTATGGCTGAACAAGGCGTCTCAGGAGACAGAATCCGAGCATGTACGCATCACAAAGAACATGTACCGCTTTTACAATCGCAGTGCGAGCTCGGTACGTTCGATTATGATTGCGAATTGCCAGCCAAATTCGGAGCATGTTGACCAGCCCATGGACGTCGACTGCAACAGCACAGACAAGAAGAATGACGAACAGGATAATCGCCTGGAGCGTGGAAATCCGTTAAGCCATCGTGACATTGATAAATTAATTAATTACAATCAAGGTAATACCCATTTTTGAACTAATTATCTTACAATGACCTCTGAAGTGTTGTTACTGAGGTAATTTTTGTTTTTAGCTGCTGGAACTTCGAATTCGTGGACGAAAAACGCAGATGGACTTGATTATGATTCACCGATCACTTACAATTCAGAATATCGAGCCGCAGAGTCACAACGACAACCCTCAGATGAAAGCGACAGCGACGATAGTGATTTTGAGGATGACAAACCTCACGATGATAGTTGCACTGAAGAGATGTCTGAAAATTCGCTTGATTTGCTCGAATGCGATCCCAATGAGGAGACTGTAGTGCACAATGATAAGTATCTCATATTTACAACAGGCTTTAAAACGTATACACCACATCAGATTGGTTTCAAACGAATCAAACCGTTCGTTTTTCCGAAACTCATTGATCCTGGTTTGTCGCTTAAGGAGCGGCTTGTTTTAAGGGATAAACGCAAGGAATTACAAAAATGCGCATTGAATCCAGTCACGGATCCTGACTGGCTTGATTTCGATGCAGTCGCTGATAGATTCGATAAAGTTGATCATTTAATTGATCTGCATGGACACATCATTGGTATGGGTTTAAGCCCAGATCATAGGTGAGAAATTCCAAGGTGGATTTTCTGTACAGAAGTTAAAGACTATTAATTTCAGATACTTATATGTAAATAGCAGACCCTGGCCTGAAGGATATACAATTTCGCATCCATTGGATCCTCCGCCAATCGCCCAAGAAATCGATATTCATGTAATTGATCTCGTTACATTGAAACGCGTGGGGACAATGCTACGATCCCATAAGGCTTACACACCCAACAATGAGTGCTTCTTCATATTTCTGGACGTATCCAACGATTACGTTGCAAGGTAAATTTAATTCGTAGTCTAATGATTTGTATTAATTGCTTATGAATTGCAGTGGAGCTGAAGATTGGCATGGTTATCTGTGGGACCGTCATTATGGGGTTTGCCTCGCGAAATTTCCTCACAACGATGTCGTTAATTCGGTAGCGTTCAACCCCAAGGATCCGGAAATGCTGGTCACCACATCGGACGATTACAAAATTAAAGTTTGGCGATCGCGTTCGACAATTGAACGCCTTGGAATCGACTCTAGGTTTTTGCCCGGAGGCATCGAAATTCGCAAGATGCGCAAACGTTCATAAGGCGTTGACGCATAATTTCAAATGCAATTTGCGAATTTTCGAATAAAGGTTTCTACGCACCTGATTGTAACATGAACAAACGACATATAAATCGGACGAATTTATATAAAATTCTCAATAACGTGGCGAATTTCAATGCATATTTTCCGTCCCTCATGTAGTGCGTTTGTAATAGTACAAGAAAGAAACGAAGCCGATACGATTCAGTGCGAGATTGTATATTATATTGGAGAGGTCGATATTTATTTTGTTTTATGTATTTAGCCGAATTGATTGAATGTTATGATGTCTAGCGCAATTGTTTATACTATGGAATGTGTTACATTTTACTCTATTTATTGAAATTGTGTGTTCAATGCCAAGTAACGACCCTTTACACTTACTGCAATGTATAATAAAGATTTTACTAATTGATTTATCTGCACTTGATTAACGGAAATTTTGAAGAAAATCAATCAATTAAATTATGATATTTATTTATTTCTTTTTGTTTTGCCTTTCTTCTTTGTAGTTTTTGGTACTTTAGGGTCGTTTTTGTTATTGCTTCGTCTGCGATGCGCACATGATTCGATTGTTTCTGTGGAACTCACCGTTTCTGGAAGAATCGCTTCGATTACGTATTCACCTTCCTCCAGCTCCAATTTTTCGTCCTTTATGCTGGTGATTTCAACAGCTTCCTGTGATGCTTGAAGGATTGATCGACCATCTCCAGAATGAATGCTTTCCTCGCTGTCGCAACTGCTGCTGCTGCTACTTGAAGATTCACCAAAAGCACGAGGTTTGTGATAAATGCAACATTCTGCAAGTTGAACATAGGTGATAATAGAAAATCATAAACAAAACGGCGCTTGCAAGGACTTTTGGATTTTTTCTTATTGAGGAATTCATTGTCGATGGTTTCCGGCGTCCAGCTGACTTCCTGTTGGTGTTCCGGTAGATGTAGAGTTAGGAATACGGCCGCAGTGGTCTATAAACAAATATTACTGTTATTAGATTAAGGACATTGAGAAAAATTCGTTTAGTCTGTTCTTTATTGAAAATATCTTTACAACGAATGAGAGAAACAATTAGATAGTTACTGAATATCACAAATTCTTAGTAGCTAGTTTGATTTCAATTGTTAAAGTATTATCTTAGCTTGCTTGTGAGAAATACTGAATTATTTCACATCAAAAAGTTAATTGAAATTGGAAGTTTATACCATACAATACTGAAGCTCAATTTTGGGTATTTTGACTACAATTCAGTCAAAAAACATCATTCATCGATTCCAACAATCGAATATTTTAAAGATTACATCAAAATACTTAAATATCACTTTTATGAAGAAATGTGAGATCCAAATTTGACACATTTAACAATAAATGAAAAATTGCGCAGGAACCATCAAAATTACAGTTATTTTGCAATGAATTTCCACAAAACAATCATTTGCACCTCTTTTAACTATTATTTACATATTTTACGTGCTTGCATCGGAATGTTTAATATTTATCAATATTTTCCCATTTAACAAACATGAAATTGCAAATTCTGATATTCTCATTATCATCGTTTTTATAATCTTGGACATTTTGTTGTTCGTCAATGATTAAAAATAAAATTATAATTAAAATGGCATCAAAATTAAAAGTAAAATAACACGAAATAGTCAATTCTCATTGATTTATGCTTAATATAAATAAGGACTGTACAAGTTTCAATTTAGGTTTAAAATTTAGAGAACTAAACTAAATTAGTCTTCTTTACTGCCAGCGAATACTTCTTCCTCGCCGTCGTCATCGTCAGCGTTATCACCAGCACCTTCCTCGTCGGGTTTCTTCTTCTTGTTGCCATGCTGATGATGGTGCTGGCAATTAGCATCGTCGTCGCTGTCGCTGCTTTCTTCGGAACTGCTCTCGAAGATGCTCCTCGGTTTATTGTAAATGCAACAGCCTACAAAACAACGCATGATTAGAAAAGTTGCCATATCATTGCAATGATAAGCGCTACGTACATTTGGATTTTTTCTTCTGCATGTGCTCGTTATCAACCGTCTCAGTCGACCATTTCACTTTGCGCTCCCCGCTTGGTTTCCGCAGTTTCAATTGGACCGTATCTTCCTGCAAGCAATCCATTCAGATATCATCATGATGTAATTGTTTATGATTGGAATTACGTTACAAGTATTGTAAACAAGGCGTTTGCTACCATAGTTACATAGTAATAAATATGATTGCTTATCTTTGTGAGTGATAACATTTATTTGCATATTTATGCTTTTCGATGCATTCTGAGATCTTTGCATAATGAAACAGTTGTTATAACAGAAATTCTTTGGTTCATAATTCATTTGCAATGTTGTGCTTGTTGATTTGTTCACTATAAAGGAGAAATGCTAGGAGATGACGTGATTTTCATGTAGATTTTTTAATTTTTCCTCGTTGTATTGCAAAACTTTTTGAAGAATTGCATCAGTGTGTTCGCCTAAAGACGGTGGCGGCGCTCGGATCGCATTTCTGGCTTTTGAATATTTGACCGCTGGACCAACTAGTTTGATTGTCCCTGCTTTCGAATGATTAATTTCTTGAACCAAGCCAATTTCCTGGACGTGTTTGTCGTTGAATGCTTCCCGCAGGGAATTTACTGGACCATTGGGGAAGGCGGCCTTGGAGAATATATCTTCCCATTCAGAATTCGTCCTTGTGCGCATCACTTGGTTAAGTATCTCAATCAATTTCTGCCTGTTTATGACTCGATCCTTATTTGTCTTGAACTCTTCCATTTCAGAGAGTTCAGGACGATTTATCAAGCGGCAATAGTCAACGAACTGCGCATCTGAACCAGTGCCCAATGTGTAGTAGCCGTCTTTGGTTTCAAACGCTTGGTATGGAACGATGCTTTCATGGGCTGTACCCCAACGTTTGCCTTCCTGGTGCCCATTCAAGAAACTGGAACCCATATTAATGAGACAAGCTAATTGCGTGCTTAGAAGATTGACATCGATCTTCTGGCCCGCTGAATTCCGATTTCGATGGAACAAAGCGGCCATAATGGCACCATGAGCATACAAACCAGTGGCAATATCGGTCATGGCAACGCCAACCTTCACGGGGCCTCCGTCTTGGGGTCCGGTGACATGGAGAAGACCTCCACGTGAAGCGGCAATGACATCGTACCCAGGTTTATTCCGGTAAGGACCTTCGTTTCCATATCCTGTGATGGAGCAGTAAATCAAATGCGGTGCGATTTCTTTTAGGTCGTTGTAACCCAGACCCATCTGGTCGAGTTTCCCAGGGACGTAGTTCTCCACCAGGACATCAGATGCCTTCGCCAGGTCCCGAATGATCTCTTTGCCCTTCTCGGATTTGATGTCAACACAGACGGAATACTTGTTGCGATTAACTGGAAGGAAATAACAAGATTCTATGTCATCGCCTTGGCCGGCCCATGGTGGGCCCCACTTGCGGGCCTCGTCGCCTCCACCAGGGCGTTCAATCTTGATGACTTCCGCCCCCAGGTCAGCCAGCAGCATGGTGCAATACGGGCCAGCGACGATGCGGGTCAGATCCAAGATACGGACGCCCTCCAACGGCGACGCTGACGGCGGGAACTCGCTGTGGATGGTGCGGCAGTCGCGGGCGGTCGATTGCGTGCGCCTCCAACAACAGGTCGGCCAAGTAAACAATCTATTTTTACACGTGTGCAGCAGCAGAGTGGTCGCCCTCGTCGTCGTCGTCATCGTCGTCCTGGTGCGTTATCACTCGAAAGGCGAGACTTACGTAAACAAAGCGGCGGCTTCGGACGCGCACTGAGGCGGCGCGCGAACGTTCGCATTTATACCCAACTGCGTACCAGCCAGCGCAAAACAAACAGCGGGCGGGCGCGCGTGGCAGCCTAGAAGATCGCGTGTGAATGCCGTAGTAGTAGGATTTACCTGGTTCGTCTGCTCGGCGTCGGTGGTGTCGATCGTGATCGTCGTCGACGTCGCGTTCACCATGTTCGGCTGGGAATTGCTAGCGGCTGCTGGGTCTGCCATGCTCCTCTCTGCACCGACGACAACGCACTTCACGAATTGTTGCTGCGAATCGCCAGGATCCGCTGCGGCAGTGCTTCCTCGATAATTGCTGCCTGGTGCACGGATTGTTGTTCTAGTTCGTGGACGCCCGCATCGAATTGGATGCGTTTAAACACGTCCGGGCAGCGTCGCGATGCGGAGACATGTTACTGGAATTTGACAACAATTTGACGACCGCCATTTTGAGGTTGAAAGGTCATTTTGACTACTTGTTACGACTAACGTCCGTTAGGTGGCTCCACGGGTACTGTAAATGAATTGAAATTCAAATAAACAATTTGTTTGGATATTACTTATTAATAAATAATAAAAGTCTGTCTACGTGGTAACGTGAAGGAATTACGTTCAACATCAACTACCTCCATGTACTGTATCGTTTAATAATTTGGTGCATGTGCTTTGAGTGCATTTTTATGTACTTTAACTATTTAAACAATAATTTTATAATAATTAATTCGTTTGTGATCGTCTGCTCTGCTAATTAAGCCGCAAAAATGGGAAACATAATGAATTCAAAGGTAATTTAATTATCACTTTTCGTAATTAACATATTTGTGCTGTTTACATGCTGTCGGTGTACATATTATTTGACAAATGTTAAATATTTCATATTGTTTATTGTATTAAACATTAAACAACAATGGTATTGATTTCTGCATAGCATATAAACGAATTTAAGCAGCGTTTTATGTATTTAACCGGTTGGGGATTGTTGAAGCAGCTTATCAATTGCCTGGCATTTATTTAAATTGTTTTTAATTGTTTGTTTTGCATGTAAAATTGTTTGCAATGATGTCTCAACTAATAAAATGCCAATTGACTGATTTATTGGTATTATACTTTTGTATTTTTTATGAAATTTGTTCTATATTTTAATAAACAATTTGAGGTTAAAATTTATAATTTTGGACTAAAATAATTCGCATTGCAAATTCGAATTATAACTGCATATTGTGGCCTTCACATTAATTGATCCAATCAGACAACTCGACAATTGGCAATTAATTTGATGGTATTGATATGATGCCTCAAGGAATTTTGCATTAACATCTTCCAATTGATATATTCCATTTTCATTATGTAATTTACTGGAAAGTTTCCATATGCAAATGTTAATTGAAAAGAGTCTTTAAACTCTGATATATGCATATCATCATGATAAGTAGAATTTAATGGAAATGTATTGAATCGTTCTGATATAAACAACTATTTGGATTTAAGTTGAAAGTTGTAAACATGTAGTGAAATGCATTCGAATATTTTACATGAATTAATGTCGAACTTAGGTATAAATCATTAAACAATGCACATTAACAATCTATTTTAATACATTATCGTTTGGATATTAAAATTATCAGCGATGTGTCGTTTTCTATTCAAAAAGTGTGCACGATTTTTAAAATGAATTATTACATATAAGCAGATTATCTACAATATTTCCTTATAGTATTTTTGTACATCATAGAGACACTCGTTAATAAAGGTCAGTTTACTATTTAGATATTCACAGATATCATTCACACATTTTGTTGCAATTTCAAAGAAATGCGCTTAAATCGAATTTGTTGAATTATACTTGTTGCGTTAGTGAAATGAAACATTTTAATATCACTCACAGCGATAACGGACTTCGGAATATGTGAATAAGCCTCAAATCGAACCGATTGAACTCATCAATTCGGCTTGATTAGTCGCATCATCGAAACGCGCTGTAATTTTTTGCCGCATGTTTCAATAAGTTCGACGTTGTCGTCGTTTTAGTGCACGCACCAGCAAATAATAATACAATTCGACAACGACGAGCGCGCGTTTATGTAATAATGCGGCATGTGCTCGCGTTTGTCCTCCGTCCAAAATCACTGCCATCGATCGATCGATCGATCAGTCAATAACTCGCGCGGATTCGATGCGCGCGTCCTACGAATTCATCGATAAACACAGTTTTTCCCTTTAAACAATCATCGAAAACTTGGAGCTATAACAAGTGATTAGTTTGGCGCTAACATGGCCTTACAATTTCATTTCTTGTGCGGTGCGAATTTGTGAATGAAACAATTACAATAAATCTCGAACAATTGAACAATTGACTGTAAAATTCTAGGTAAACATTTCGTGCAATGCAACATAACAAAATAATACAGGCGGATTGATTTGCAAATCAACAAATTGTGGTTTATTAAATGCAAATTAGCTCGCCGGGTGATTTTCCACTCGTGGCACATTTGGCAATTTGTTGCTATTAAGCAATTTGTTCAAAAACGGTAGACGTTGATTTGCCATTGCCATTGGCATATTTGGAATTTTTTTCGGTTCATATCAAACATCTCGATTACGTTGAGCATCTCTAATGTCATGATTTGCAAGTAAAATGATGTGCAGCGTCCGAAAACAACTTTCAACTGCTTCCTCCATCCGAATTGCTCGATTTCAGTGCTTGACAATTAATCAGTTCGTCTATATACCCTGTGATTACAACATTGAACCAGTGCTTAATACAATCAGACGTGATAACAATCGGATTTACATTGCGTTTTGAAAGGTAACATTCATTTTTTTGGTTCTAATGTTTTTCAAATACATTGTAATTAACTATAACGAATTCAGACTCTGTCTAGAATTGTTCCGTAACAATTAGTAATTATTTTACAAAAATATCATCGTATTTGGTGTATTTATACGTTAATTTCCATACCTTTCAGAGATAATTTCTTATCAGCAGTTCATTAAGGTCGCAATTTGCAGGATACAGGTAAAATATTATTAAGTACAACCCTGTGCTAGTGTAATAAACGGATTAATATAATAGCAAGTTCAGCGTTAATTTCGTAGTTAACAAATACGTCAATATGCAAAACGCGCGGATTTATTCGGGCGTTGAGTAATGAATTGCTATTATTCAATGATTATCGAGATTAAGATTAGAATTGCGAAGGTGTTTCAATTAACGTCTGCTCACTAAGTGCGCAACGAACATGAATAATGCAGCGATTCGGCGCTTGGATACATTTGCTCGCTTTCTTTCAACGAACCAGTTACAAAGTTCCCATAAACATTTCGTGACTAATCCATTAAATTTGCTTTTTGACAATTCCAAAATTATGCTAACGTTTTCAAATATTGGTAAGGCTTAATTGACTTAATTTACATTCACAATTAATGTAATTAATTGATTTGAGATCGTCAATTTGGTAAATGGTCTGGCAAACTGACAAGATTGCATTTGGCACCTCATTAACTAATACCGTTTAATTCGAGAACTATATCTCGGCTTAATTACTATGCAAATTATCATTTTTAGCGTTAAAACCATGAGATTTTCATTTTGATTGTTGCAGTTGCATGAGCAGGAGATCTACCAAGACGGCAGCTCGAGAATGACGAAATTCCATTTTGATGTCGTCGATTATTGCGTCTTCGGCGCAATGTTATTGCTATCAGCAATGACTGGGATGTATTACGGTTGTCGTGGGCGATATTGCCAGAAGAATGCTGAAGTTACACTACGGGATTATCTCACCGGAAGCGGGAATATGCGTCCTTTTCCCGTCGCAATGTCGTTGATAGCCAGGTAATTAATTTTTACATTTTTTTGTGAATTAATGCATGTCCCGCAAGTTTACAATTTTTAGCTTGTGTGTGATAATGCATGGTAGCAACTTTAACAATTCAAGTGAAAGTAAATTCCTATTTTTCATATCAATATTGTAACATATGATAATTATGAGTGCTTTCATCGATTTTTGCGTGTAATCAGTTTACATTATGTTTCAATCAAAATGCCATTATCGTTTTGTACCGTACTTATCATAAAATGAACAATTTCTCAGTAATTCATAAAAGTTAGATGTCTTTAATTACAAAATTGATTTAAGTATTTTCATCGTGTGGCCTTGTTTTATTAGCTTTGTGATATTTTGATTTAACCGTGGCCTTGGTATGTTTTACCATTCATTTTGATAAACTACAAATTGACTGTTTAAAACTGATTTTGATTAGATATTATCAGCACGCAGAGTTTTAGTTGTAGTTGATATGTAATCATTACTATAATGACGTCAGTGTACAAAACGAACTCATTCATTATTTCGATTGCTTGATATCGCAACTATTCTAATTAATAGTTAATTAAAACGTATCAATTAAATTAATCCAGTTGAATGGATAATCATCAATTTAACAAAACAATGAAATAGTAAAATTACGTTCACGTTGAAATTGTGATGACTGATTTGATGCTACAGTTATGTTTCAGGCGTGACAATTTTGGGCACTCCGAGTGAGATTTACAATTATGGCACGCAATACTGGATCATTATCTTCTCGGTGATCTTCAGCGGCATTTGTATCTCCTACGTCTATCTTCCAGTCTTCTTCCAACTGGAAGTGTATTCCTCCTACGAGGTAAAACCTAAAACATTAAACAATTATTAATTATCTTACATTAACATGTCTTATCGTTAGTATTTGGAGTTTCGCTTCAGTCGGACCGTCCGCACGCTCGCATCAGTATTATTCGTCATCGACGAGGTAAATGCAGCTTGCATAAATATTTAGAGATAATTACTTCTTCTAATTGCGCGCGCCCCGCAAACGAATGATTGCAGATATTGTTCCTGCCGATATTAATTTACGTGCCGTCGCTGGCGTTCAATCAAGGTGAGTAAACAATTAATTACGCACATCGCGGCGTGCATCGCTGAATGTGGCAAAAGCTGAGGCATTGAATGGGCGAATTGTCCCCATCCATCCACTGCTGCAGCTTCGAATGGGATGCATTGACGAAGAGCGAGAGACAGGCGAAATAAAAGGGTTTCGGCTCCTGTTTGCAAGCGCTCGATGCCATACGTGCTGCTATCGCGCATCATTAACCGGCGAAAAACTTTCTGTTTGCAGTTTCCGGCATGAATCTGTATGTAATTGGCACGATTGTGACGCTTGTTTGTATTTTCTATACAGTACTGGTACGTATTTGCCTACGTTTACCCACTAACACTATTCATTCGCGTTTCTATTCTCTATGTGCTGCGGTTGGTTTTGGGCATCTGGCTTCATCCATTTGCTAATTACCTTACTAATTAGACTCCAGATTTTACTACTAATTATCAGCGTTTCAAATCATGAGTGGTTCTAATTCATTTGCCATTTTCAATGATGAATAATTTAAGATTAATTATTTCAAATCATACGTCTCATGTATCCCTATCAAAATTTTAAATTCAAATTTTAAAATTGTTATAACTTTTCGTACACTTATTATAGACACATGATTTTGGTCTTAAAAGTTGCGTAAAATTAAGTTCTATCTAGAAAAACTAAACCCACAAACATCCGATTTCAAATTTTCATGCATTTTTGAAAAATGTCAAAAAACATACAAATGCAACATTTTCAATTAAAACTAATTTTAAATGAAAAAGTGAATTAACTAGAAGAGAGTGCAAGTATTGCCGCATCTTTTAAGACCAAGATCATGATTCTATTACAATTAGATCGAAAATTATAACGAAAAATGTCAAAATTTGAAAACCTCAATTTTTCTAAATACTCGTACGTATTAAATGACAATTAGAGTTTAATAAAATAACGAGCGATGTTTGCGCAAACTTTTAAGCCCACAATCATTACTCTATCACAATTCTATCAAAAGATATAACGATTTTAAAAATCGATATTTATAACAATATGGCCACCAGCTTTTAAATCAAAATTTTAAAATTGTTATAACTTTTCGTACACTTATCATAGACACATGATTTTGGTCTTAAAAGTTGCGTAAAATTAAGCTCTATCTAGAAAATCTAAACCCACAAACATCTGATTTCAAATTTTCATGCGATTTTGAAAAATGTCAAAAAACGTACAAATGCGATATTTTCAATTAAAACTAATATTAAATGAAAAAGCGAATTAACTAGAAGAGAGTGCAAGTACTGTCGCATCTTTTAAGACCAAAATCATGATTCTATAACAATTAGATCGAATGTTATAACGAAAAGTGTCAAAATTTGAAAATCTCAATTTTTCTAATTTACGCTAAGTATTAAATGACAAATAGACCATAATAAAATAACAAGCAATGTTTGCAGAAACTTTCAAGCCCAAAATCATTTCTCTATCATAATTCTATCAAAAGATATAACGATTTTAAAAATCGATATTTATAACAAAATGGTCGCCATTTTTGTTTCAATTCCCAGTACTGAATTCATGATATTTAGATAATTTAAATTCTAGGGTGGCTTGAAAGCAGTCGTTTGGACAGATACGTGGCAGATTATGGTCATGTTCATTTCTGTGGTGGTCGTCGTCATATTGGGGACGATCGCCATCGATGGAGGCGTGGAAGCCATCTTCGAGCGTAACCACCAAGGCGGTCGACTCATCTTTTTCAAGTAACCATCGCATTATTATAAAGTAATCATTATCTACCTAACTCGCTTGATTGTAGTGTAAATCCAAGCATGTACGAACGACAATCGTTCTTTGCTGTCCTCATCGGAGGATTCACCTACTGGACGTCGTACAACTCGGTGAATCAGACGATGGTGCAACGCTACATGTCTTTGCCCTCGATCTCCAAGTCAAGATGGTAAAGCATCTTGTAACTGACCGTGTTTCGTTGATGAATTAATGAGCAAATCTGCAGGTCTTTGGCGTTGTTCACAATCGGCGTTGGAGCGTTCCTCACGATATGTTGCTACTCGGGGTTGCTAATCTATGCAACGTACTTCGGCTGTGATCCTTTATCCTCGAAGAGGATTCATGCAGATGACCAAATGCTTCCGCTCTTTGTTATGGAGACTGTTGGGCATTTGCGTGGAGTTCCTGGATTGTTTATTGCAGGTGTTTTCGGTGCTGCATTAAGGTATCACCTAAAAATACAACAATTAATATTTGTTTTACATTCATGAATGTTTCAGTTCGCTGTCGGTGATTTTAAATTCAACTTCCATGGTGTTTCTCGAAGATTTCATCAAAGGATGTCTTCGAGTAACTTTGCCTGAGAAAACTGAGAGTATTATCGTCAAAATCGTTGTCCTAGTGCTTGGATCTATGGCTGTCGGTTTCCTCTTCATCGTAGAGCATATGGGTGGAGTTTTATCCGTAAATATTCAAAATATAATTACCTCTAATTGCAGTAACAATGTAATTTTGTTTAAGATGGCAGCATCTCTCTCAGGAATTGCTGCAGGCACCACTTTTGGTGTCTTCACTCTGGGGATGGTCTTTCCTTTTGTTTCAAATGCTGGTGCATTACTTGGAGGTCTTGCAGGTGCATTAATGTCTGGCTGGGTGGCTTTTGGAGGACAATATGTTGGAGCTGCTGGTCTTGTAGTTCCTCACAAATTGCCAGTCTCTATCGACCAATGCGATGCAATGTACGGGCTAAAAATTAATTCCACACAAACTGTAAGTACCTGCTTATGAAGATTTTCAATTGGATGATACTTACATATGCTTTTCAGGTTTATCCAGATGAATCAGACATTTTCCCATTGTTTCGGTTGTCTTATCATTGGATTACTCCAATTGGTGTGACGACAGTTCTTGTTGTGGGAATTCTGGTCAGTTTGCTTGGGAAGAAGCATGATATGCGAACGTTGGATCCTGATCTTGTGTCGCCAATTTCCAAGTGGATGCTTCCAGCAGAATCCAGGCATTTTCGTGGAACAGCAGCCCTTCGAGTACGACGCAAGCAACGAACATTCGATACGCTTATGCATGAGATTCGGGCTCCACAAACTAAAACAGTAATTACAATTAGTCAATTTGTCCAATGAAGAATTACTAATATGTGCTTTGTTACAGGACAGTCCTACTATATCTATCATAGAGAGAACATCAACAACATGATGAACAATATAGCTTATATTCTAGAAGGATTGTAAATTGTAAAATTATCATGTTTTGTGCATAGTATGCACCCAGTCTGATGGATAGTGAATGCAATTAGATTATAATTGTATTGAAGATGATTTTATACCAAATTAGCTTTTACTTTATGATGTAATGTTATTAGTATTATAAATGAAAGTGTTAGTAAGCCCAGCCATATTTATTAAATATGTTAGTTGTATACTTGCAGTTGTTGAACCATGTAGCTTCACACTTCATTCGTAAATACAGATTCCAAACATTTGTGCCTTGTATTTAATGTCAGAAAGATGTACACCACTTTTTTCAAAGAGCTACTCTTATATCTACCTTTCACAGCAAATATTACACATAATACACTTGTATTTTACTCAAGTAATAATAACACATGAATTACATTAAAGAAACAGAAAGATATAATCAGGTTAGCCGGTAAAATTGCCGAACATGTGACCAGGTGCCTGCATTGTGCTGCCACCTACGCCGAATATTTTTGCTGGAAAATAAGAAAAAATGCAATTTTCATGAAAATTAAATTCAATAAACTTTATTGGAAAATTGATACATTGCCAATTAGCATACAAATGGATTATAAGGTGTATTATATGCATTATATAAGGTTTTTGACCGTTATAAAGCCATCATCATATTTTTCTCCGTTAATGATGTAATCTAAGCAATTTATAAATAAAATAAGCATTCTATCTTGAAGGGAGTTCATAAAACATATAAAAATCGGTTTAAATTAAGAAAATATCATTTTATTCAAAAATGTGCATTTTTGGGGCCTGCATAGTGCTGCTCCCTTACAGTGACGCAGCGAACTGTCATTCGCTAACCGAAAATCATGCAAGTCATTAGACGCGTCTGTCTTTTGAAACTGCTTCAACGCTATTTGCACGCAAATCAGTGATAAGAATTGTTTAGTGCTGCGAAACGAGATTTGGTCAGAATGTGCATCGCGTGCATCATGTTTACAAGCGTGAGTATTTATCATACTTTGTTTGGGCATGTTTCACGCGCCGGTCCCGTTGGGAGGTTACAATGAAATTCAATGCACATTTTAGCATGGGCACATTGAGAAATGTGCGTAGCGCACGGTATTTACTCAGTGGCAGCTAATGAATGCAGTCGTCAGCGAATAAATCAGCCGAAATGGAAACCAAATAGTTCAGCCCCAGCTGCGTGGGAGCCGGCATCAGCGAGTCGACGAGGATATCGCGGATATTCGGGAATCAGCCTGGATGGATGGAGGACGCTATCAGGGATATCTGCTGTTGTTTCAGTCGCTGCGGATCATCGCACAGCATTCGGCTTCAATCCAATGGGTGAGTGCCTCTCGTCACTATTCATAATTCCTTTCGGTGTATTTGCACGATCGCAATCGGCGATCGCTGAATTCGAAACCCTTTGCTACAACATTCGCTGCCTGGATTCCAAAACACCATTGAATTGCGGAGTGAAAAATCACTCTGAAACCGCTGCCGATTCGAATGTTGACTCGGCAATAAGATAAACATGTAGCTCGTCGAAAGAACAAGCGAAAATCAGCAGCACATCGAGGAGGACGTCGAGGAGAACGTCGAGGCCGACATCGTCGTCGACGGAGACAATCACACGAGGCACGAGGCTGCTCTAGTTCAGTGATCGCCAAAGTGGGGTACGCGTACCCCAGGGGGTACGCGAGATTATTCCAGGGGTACGCCATGATGAATATGAACGTCAATATTTAATGCCATTTATGGTAATATATGATATTGGGGGTACGCCGCTGTTTAATCTCTGCTTTAGGGGGTACGGGGCCCAAAAAGTTTGGCGACCACTGCTCTAGTTGACGCACATCAATGGGGAGGTAAATGCGAGGTAACTGCGTACGTGAAGCGACTTGTTAATTTCTTATCGGCGCTGCATAACGTGCTGCTGGAGGCGGCGATGGCATCGACGGGGAGGCCCACACCACCGCACAAAACCAAGGTATGCATCGTATGTACCGCCTTGTTAATATTCTTCCCTGCGTTATCTCTTCGCGCATGAATTAGATTTGATAACTTGTAATAATATTCGCGGCGTTCGCTGCGCCGCTTGATTGCGTGCTCCTCTTCGTCGAGGAGTTTCTTTCGGAGTTGTAATCCGCATGTATGCATTTAATTACACGACATTCAAAATGCTTGCGGTCCCAATACGAGGCCCCAATTCGTGTCGGAAGGGATTTGTTATTGCTTGCAATGCGTGCGGAGGTTTCCGCTCGTGTTTGCCTTCTTGATTCTTATGCAAATCGTTTTATCATTGAAATTTTCTACGCCACATTTTCACGTTCTGTTTCCTTGTAGTTCTACAACTTCAGACTCGAATATTGAAAGTGAAAATATTCCACAACCATCAAAAAGTTGCAATGTTGATATCTTCGGACCTAGTGGACCAAATTGAACAATTCCAACGCCATTTTGTTGTACTTTACGTGTGCAACCTGATACGTATATCTCGAAAACAATTAGCTGCATTTACATGGCATGTTGCCGTTGATAAATCGGTAGATCTTGATAAATAATCGCGCGGAAATTTATGGTTGCAAGTGCGCAATACTCCGCGCTGTTTATTATTCAGGCGTCAAGAACGGCGCAAGAGAACAACATGAGGGTTGCTCTAAATTGTAGACTTTGTAGGGTGGTTTATTCGCCTTCATATTAGTTGTATCAAGCGACATTTATTTATATGCCAGTCTCTGTAATTTATTGCTGCAGATAGAGTTACAATTGGATTAATTTACAACCCGTATTTATCGTTTATTTTCTACATTTTGGGGACTGTATTTCTGATAAGACTCTGAAATGACTTTAAATGCAACAACAATTTGATGTAGGAATTGTAGAAACAGACTTGTTTCATAGTTAAGTACAGAAATTCGCATCTAATTCGCGACCATGTCGAAACTGCGAGTTTCCATCCGAATGAAACCGGTCAAATTACTTGCGATGTTAAATAATAATTGTTTACATTCCATTAAATTATGGACCCATCATCTCAGAGTGTTCCACTAATTGGAACCATGACAAAACAACAACAAGACGTTATCATTTCAAAATTATGTCGTATTTTAACTTGGTATATTTTACATTTTTATTTTTTAGTTCTTTCGGTGTAACTTCTTCTCGAAGCCATTCTGAGTACACCATGTAACACGGAACGGACCTCTGGAGATTACATAACATTAGTAGAAACTTTGATGTCCGTCGAGGCAGTCTCCAAGGGATTCGAATTGCGCCCAAACATTTCGCATCGCGTATTTCTGCACTCGGTCCGTGTAGACGATTTGGCCGCGGGTTTTCTTGGCGGTTTTCCTCGAGGAGATCCTCGGACAACAACATGCGCTACTCCACGCGTTTCGGGGAAGCGGAAAACATGGCTCGTTCATCAAACATCGGTCAGTGATTTACTTGTAGCTGCGCGTATTTGCTTATGCAATGTTAAGTTATGTTATCATTCCGTCTATTTGAAAATGCACGCTGCTGGTTTGAAATCAAACCGAACGAACACCGTGGCCAAGCAAGACGCTGGGGCTTTGATGATATGTTTGCGCTGATGGACGGGCATATTTACATGAGAGATTCGACATGGAGAGCTTGTCGTTAGTTTGTTATTTTTGCAACTCAAGAAAATGTTTGCTGAATCAATTTGCTTCATTTTTCGAATTTGAAATCTCATAGATCTCTTTATTATTGCAATGCTGCCATGGTACAATTGAAATTTTGGATGTTAGCATTTAGGAATTTAGGAATTAGTAGTTTCGAAACATTTTAAGTGTTTCAAGGATTGGGAATAATAGAAATATAGAACCACAAATTATTCACTGAAATTTCATGTGATTTCTATGAGCTAGAAAACAATTATGTGGGGTATTCATATTGGAGATTATTACATAGTTATAATTGCACTTGCGAATGCACAGAATTGGGATTAATTGAATGGTTAACTTTAAAACTTATAAATTGTATGCTCGAATGCATCATATTATGGAATATCTTTGAGATTACAGATTTCTCACTTAGTTCGAGGAAAATTAATCAATTAAATTCACTTCGAACAATTAGTTGCAACTTGAATGTGCTTCGACTGAATTTTCCACCATAAAAATGTGTACCAAATTTCAGTGCGAGCAACAATTAAGCCCATATATGACTAGCAAGCTATGAATAGACTTAAAGCCCTATAGAAATTCCTCCACATTCATCGCCAACATTCGCAAATTCGGCTACTTATCGTTCTACCTCACATTCCACTCTTCATGCTAATAACATAATATAATATGTAGAGAAACAAATGAATTGTCTGTCTGTCTGACTGACTGACTGAATGTCTATAGCTGCGCTCGGTCGGTTCGTTCGCATCGGAAGAAAGCCATAGAAATAAACGCTTCCACTCATCTTTTCATTTCATTTGCGCGAAGTATTTCGTCGAGCTTTACATCTGCATATCTAGACAATTACGTATTACAACCTGAATGGGCGGGTTGGCGCATGATGGAGCGCGCTTTTCAAAACTATTCTATGCGCGAGGCTTACATCGTGTATATTTGCACGAATTTGCACATGCCGCCCATGAAGTAAAACACATGCGGCAAGGGAAGGATTTTCCCTTGGAGAGAATGAATGAAGCAATGAAATAAACGCTCGAACAATGCGCGATTGTGGTTTGCGAATTATACATTTCGAGCAAATAGGTATTAAATGTGAGGATTTTGGTTTTTTGTTTTGTTGAGTGAATAGGGAATTCATATTTCAAGTTTTAGGATTGTTTGAATTTTTGAATTTTCAATTTTTTTATTTATAATGGGTGCAAATACAAACTCGTAAAATAAACAAAAAATTAATAATTTAAAATAACGCCCCACTCTGCGTTTATAATCTCGCCTATTTGGCTTATTAATTATTATATTACGACCCGAAAGCCGAACTTATTATATGATGCACATAAATCAATATCTAATTAGTAAACTTTCACCATAAAATCCATAAAATCACGGAGCGTGTTCCCATGGGATAGCATGATGAGGCGGTGGCAATGGAGGCGGCGGGATTATGCATGAAATAAAGTCATAAAATGACTATAAATTACAACTCTTTTATATTTTATTAGATTTCCATTCCATTTCTTTCGTTTTAATTCTTTTTTGTTGGTCTTATGGGCTTTTTGATGGATTTATTACTGGAATTTCACTTAATTAAATAATGGAAACTATTACATCAATTAATCATTGATTAATCATTAATTAATCATCAATTAATTATTGATTATTGCATTTAAATACCTGTTTTTTTGGTAATTTTATATTATTCGTTAATTTCTAAGATTTGATAGCAAATTTTACTTATAGATTGATTTTCCGGTATCATCTTAGCAAAAAATTAAGAAATCTGCATTCTTTTATTCTTTCTGAAGGAAATTCCCAAGTTTGACAATCAGTAAAAATTGGGAAAATTGTAAAAAAACGTAAACGTATGGCTGTATGAATTGAGCAACCAACAACATAATCCAACGATTCGCTAAACGTTTGTCGAGCTGCTCTCTTTTCGCATGAATTGCTTTGCGATTGAGGGGCGGTTTGCGGGGGCGGCAGACGTACACGAACGACGAACGTGTGCTAACTGCAACCGACGTTTTTTAATTAGCCGCATCATGTCGATCCCGTTCGGAGATTGCTGCACTCGACCACCGCCACCGCCACCGGGGGCACTACCTATGCAATCCTGTAGGATTATTTCGCGAAAGGTGGGATGGGGGGCGGCGGCATGCGAAATGCGCTGCGGCGTGCATGGCGTGTGCACAATTGTTGCGTTTGACCTGCGAAAAAATTATTCAATGCTTTCCGCACGATAGTCGTTGATTGATTTTTAATTAATTTCCGACGCTTGCAAAACAATTTCTTTGGTGCATGATTTCAATTTGCCAAACCAAAAAAATCAGTTACTTTTTTTGCAAAAATTTGCAATTTCTAATTTAATATTAGTTTCAGTCAGTTGAATAGTTAATATTAATATGAAAAGAAAATGAAAATATTTAGTGCAATTTCTGTGGTTGAAAATTAGATTTGAAATAATTCGCAAAAAAATGTTCCATAACTTTTTAAATATGAGTTTTTCATAATCTGATGAAAATATAATTTGAAAAGGATCTAATTTCTGACATTAAAGTCGCATGACAATTTTTTGAAAAATTTATAATTTTGGAAATATCTTCATTCAAAGATATAATTTAAAACTTCTCTATAACTTTTCAAATATCATTATTTCATTAATTTACTTTACATAAAAGTTGTAGATTATTAAATTCTGAATACGAAAAAATGTTAAAAATCTTCAGAAAGTATTAATTTTTGAAAATATTAATCCTCAAATTGCAAATTGTAATTTTACTCCCAAATCATTTTTTGAAGTCCTATAACTTCGAAAATTTCAATTTTTCAATATTTTTTTTTTTCAAATAAAACTTAAAGATTACGAAATTTTAAATAATATATCGTAGGAATTACTTTTCTGTGAAAATTAGAAATTTCTTGAAATTTGATTATAAGTGAAACTTTTTTTTTTGTTTTCAAAACTTTTTAATTTGAAAATTTTTGAACTTTTATTTTGGAATCAATGAAATTTTTAGACTATATCATCGTTGTTAAATCATGATTATAATTGTCACTAATTTTCCAGAAGTTTTCTAGAATTTTTTGAAATTTAACAAATTTCTGGAATTTTTTGAACTTTGAATTTACAATTAGCAAACGAAGCATTTTCTGCATGAATATTTCTATATCAATTTTCTCTTCGTATGAATATATCGAATCGTCAGCCTTTGGGGGGTTGAAAACTGCAGGGATTTCCGGGTGGTTGGGTGGTTGAGTGGGTGGTTGGGTGGCAGTAACCACACCGTTGGTCATTGCTGATACGCGTCTGAAAACAATGGCTTCATTGCGATGCGAATTTCGTCGCTGGCGGCGGCAGTGGCGGCGGCGATGGCGGTCATGTACGATAGTCAATAATTAAAAAATTACGTTTATTTAGTCGTCGCAATGCGAAAAAATGCTGCAATGAACACATTCGCCGCGCCCCGGAACGAATCACGTAGAAAAATTCGCGTGCATCGCGCCGCCGCCGATACTGCATGCGAAAAACGAGTGCGAAAAGGCGAGAAAAGCGCGAGCAAGTTAATATTCAACTAATACATTCAATAGAATTGCGTATCGTTTCGCTGGGGGCGGCATGCGAATACGTTTCGCTTTAAATATTCGCTCGGCTATAGTTGCGACTACTACTTTTCTAGCCTGCCAGCTAGAAATTTATTTTCAATTCGCATACACTCTGCTTGCACCACTGTTGTATTGCAAAATATATGTATGTGTGTGTGTGTGTGTGTGGGTGTGTGGAGGCAATTGTCGATTGTGTCGATATGTTCGATGCATTTTGCCACGATTTCCAACCGCCCCCAATTCGTATTCGTAGCTTCCGCATTCGTACGTACGAGTATATTTTTTATTTATTATTATTGCATTGTGCAAATATGCGACGTGCATGCAAAACTCTTCGCGAGCAGCCAGCCAGTTTTTCCCCCCACTCTCGCACTATTTTTGGAGCCGACTCTATGGAATATTTTGATTTCATTGCAAATACGCAGAAATTCTAACGCCGCGTGCAAAAAATGAAACGAACATTGGCCGTTGCTGCAATGCCAATTGCAACGAACGAACGAATTCTTTTATTTACTATAAATTCTGCGTTGCTGGCTCATTTTTTTCAAGACTTCACGTTTAAACAACAGTTTTTGGTTTGGTTCTGGTCTGTTTGATTGGGAAAACAATGAAAATGCTGAAAGTTCAAAAATTCAATCTTTCATTTATAGTTTTTTTTCATATAGGGAATTTTTTGAATGGTTAAATTATTCGTGGATGCAGAATTGATAGGATTTACTTTAATATGTCTGGAAGAGATGGAATCACGTGAATTTTGCGACCTTTTATGAGCGACTTAAATGCACCTGTCGAATTTCCCATATTTGCAACGTTTTCGCAACGTTTTATTTCTTTATATTGCAGATTCTATAAATGTACGGTTCATAGAACTTCACGTTTCATACGTGGATTTTCTATGTATGACGACGGAAATTCATTGAATTATCAAAAATATTTTTATATCATTTTACAAATTTGCAAAAATCCATCTTTGGAATTAGAGAAATGTGAAATTTTCATATTTAAACATGCATACAAAATTCTATGAATGAGGATTATAAATAAGATCAGACGTTATCATAAACATTACGCAATTATAAATCTTTTGATAACACAAACACAAAACAAAATTAATCCTCAAACCTCTGAAATTTACTTTTGAATAAATTTAAACAGCAACTAATTACGCCTCCACCGCTGAAACATATCAAAAGAAAATCCATATGAACAAGTGGGAAATTACTAGAACAATATAACATCATGAATACATTCTTGTTTTGGTTTTTGGAGGGATGGTGGATACATTCTATTAAATATTCACAAGATTTCCAAGGGCTTCCTTCCTTGAACTGCTTACTTATTTTAATACGTATACCTACTTTACCCTTTCAAGCGAGATTTTCCACAAGCCATCATTCCGCTTCTTTGTTTTGTCATGTTTTGTATTCGATCGGCGAAGCACCCTCGAACGCAAATTTGGCGCGATCTATTGCGTTTTGCGACGACCGACGACGTAATTAGCGCATACCAATACGGAGTTTTCTGCATGGTCTCGGATCGCATTCCTCTTCTGCTTCGACGAGCCCTTTTGGTTCACCACCAGCCTCTCACTCAGTCAAGTATATTAATTAGAAGTTTAGTAAATATTAAAAGTTCCCTAATGAACTGTAATTGAGTTTGTTCTCTTAATGAATGTATTGATTGCATAACCCTTTAGAATGTAGACACAAGAAGCGCACGAGCGAAATTGAACGAAATGGAACGAAACGAAGCAAAGTTCTGGATGGAATATCGGGAATGGGAAAATACTTATATATTATCCATTATCCATTAGTCGGGGTTGGGTGATCATCAAGTATTAGTAGAAAGGGTGTTATCATTTTTCGCCGAAAATTGGGCTCGAAATTGTTGCTATATTTTCTGTTTTCACTCAGTGTTTCATTGCTTCTTTGAAAGTAAACAATTCATAATGATTTCTAATTTAACATTGTTAAATATTCATGTTGTTATGTTTTATTATGGTATGGCCCCAAAATGGGATGCCTGAAAATGCAAAATTTTCATTTTTTTCGCTCATTTAACTGCGTATAACTTTTAAACGAATGGACCAATTAAATTAAAGTTAGATCCAAATTGTAGGTCGTGATGAGCACTTTTCAAAAATGTATGGGTTCATGCCCTTTTGGTCCCAGGGACAGTAGAAAACCCGTTCGTAGAAAAAAATTGAAAAAAAAGTTTGTAGCGATAAAAGTGAAATGAAATTCTTAAAATCGCTCGAGTTTGCAAAAATTTTCATATCTCCGAAACTAATGGACCGTTTTGGATGATTCAAACGGCATTAATAGTATTTTGACGAAAAAATAACATTGGTCATGATCCCAAATTCCTCCGGGACTCAGAAATAGGACAACATAAAAAATAGGGTCCTAAAAATGCAAAATTTTCGCTTTTTTTCGCGTCTTTAACTGCGTATAACTTTTAAACGCTTGGGCCAATTGAACTAAAGTTAGAACCAAATTGTCGATCGTGATGAGCGCCTTCCAAAAATGTATGGGTTCATGCCCTTTTGGCTCCAGGGAGAGCGGAAATCGCATTGGAAGAAAAAAGTTGAAAAAAAAAGTTTGTAGCGAAAAAAGTGAAATGAAATTCTTAAAATCACTCGAGTTTGCAAAAATTTTCATATCTCCGAAACTAATGGACCGATTTGGATGATTCAAACGGCATTTATAATATTTTGACGAAAAAATAACATTGGTCATGGTCCCAAATTCCTCCGGGACTCAGAAATNAAATTGGCACATTTATGAAGTTTGATTCTTCCGAATGAAAACGTTTTAAGAGGCGGTTTCCCACAAGAACCAACCAGCACGGAAATTGCATTTTTGAGCCTCGAAATGAATTTAGCTATAACGACCTCAGTCACCTCTCAGACATTCTGCTTTGGGATTATATTGCTCATGCTCGTATATTACAAACACGAGCTGCGCGTTTGAATATTAAAAGTATGCAAACGCGCGCGCGCATATAAAATATTTCCATCACGTTTATGGACGCGACCACGAGGACCGAACAAATAATCTGTATGGATATGAAACGAATGGACACTTACGATGTCGGTGTCCAACACGCTCGGTCATCAATCATTTATTTATTATTATCTAGCGTATGCCAGTCGAGAGGTCCTCCAAGTGCCATACTCGATGGTTCTCACTCTGTGTCTTTTTTTCGTGTCATAAGAATAATATACAGGTAAACTTCCAATTGGATGCTCCAACACCTCACAACATTCTGGAGAATTCAGAGGTCACTTCCTCAGTTTTGGAACCCAAGATTCCAAGAACTATTTCTCTCTATCAAATTGGAATTTTTATCATGGTAACTTTTGGTTGAGGATGACCTGTATGTGAATTTAAGGTCTCTGAAGAGTGGACATGTCTCTTGTCTGAAGTCTAGACACTTGGAATAACGTTACGTTTACCGAAAGCAAAGCAAACATTCATGGTTTATGAGAAAGGACCAACCACGAAACCAAATCTGATATGTGCTTGTAGCATTTATTATTTATGAACGTGATTATCTCCGAGCCAAAGAACCACTCAATGGTGGTTATAATATTAATGGGGCGTCCAATCACAAAGGCCCTTTGTTTATTATTATTGATGGTTTTATTGCTTGTAAAGACATCAAGAAAGCAGGAAAATATCCATTCGATAAACTAGTGATTTAATGATATTATCATATCAAAATAGAGAAATTTTTATTTTCTATTCAATCAATAATTAAACAATTATTTTTGGGAAAATTTAATTGTTTATTGATTCCAAGGCTTTTGCAAAATATTTATCAATTATTTACAAGCAAATGTTGATTTTTTGGTTAGCAATTATTAATTCAAAAGTCATTAAATACAAAAAGTATCAGAAAATATTCAATTGATTTTTTCAATTGTTTAATGAAATTTAGGAATTAATTCTGGAAAAACTAAATAACTCATCGACCCAAAAAAATTAGCATCATGTTTGTTAAGTATTGGCTAACATATTTTGATTTTTTGAATGGAAAATATGCAATCAATAGTTCTTAAATAAATAATGTTTCCAAACTGATATATCCAATTGGTTCATTAATCAATTAATAAACTTCTGGAATAATTTCTGGAAAAATTTAAAGATTTATTGACTCAATAAAATTTGCAATATGTTTATCAATTATTCATAGAAATATGTATATTTTTTTATCAACAAATATTAATTCAAAAGTCATTAAATAAATTATGGTTTCAGTCTGAAAATATCCAATTAATTTTTTTCGATTAATTAATCAAGTTCGGGAATTAATTCTGGAAAAACTAAATATGTCATTGACCCAGCAATTTAGCAAAATGTTTATAAATTATTCGAGAATACGTTTTGATTTTTTTTAATAAAAAATATTCAATCAGAAATTGTTAAATAAATATTGTTTCCAAACTGATATATCCAATTGGTTCATTTATCAATTAATAAACTTCTGGAATTATTTCTTGAAAATTTTAAAGATTTATTGACACAATTAAATTTGCAATATATTTATCAATTATTCATAGAAATATGTATATTTTTTGATCAACAAATATTAATTCAAAAGTCATTAAATAAATTATGGTTTCAATCTGAAAATATCCAATTAATTTTTTTCGATTAATTAATCAAGTTTAGGAATTAATTCTGGAAAAACTAAATATGTCATTGACCCAGCAATTTAGCAAAATATTTATAAAGAATTCTAGAATACGTTTTGATTTTTTTCAATAAAAAATATTCAATCAATAATTTTTAAATAAATAATGTTTCCAAACTGAAATATCTAATTGAATTCATGATTGAATTAAAGAATTTCTGAAATTATTTCTGGAAAAATTAAAAGACCCAATAGCACAATAAAATTATAAGAATGATTATTATTTATTTAAAAATATATTTTGATTTTTTTTTATGAGAAAATGTTCGTTGATCAGCCTCCAAAAAATTATGTTTTGAAATAGTTAAATTTCTTTTTCACAAAAAATCTATTTGTTGGAACAAATCTTTGGGAATAATTATTAAAATAACAAGATTAACACCCCAAATTATAAAATACAACAAAACTCTTTCACAGTATTCACCAAACCTGTGAATTTCACAAGATTTTCCAGCTTCCAGTTTTCATTGTATCTTTGATCCCATTGAAAAAATTGCGAATTCTATTAAAACCTATTGAATCTATTTCCAGCGAAATAATTTCTTTGTCATGAACCAACAATATTTAGATTGCATATTGATAAAGACATCTTCGACACCTTCAACACCAGCTTCCCTCACCTCACATTTTCTTCTTTCATTTCCTTTTACATTTCTTCTTTCCCTTCAGCGAAATTCAATACGAGGATTTAGAAACCTGGAAACTCTAATCCTCTTTGACCGCCATCGCCATCTTCATCTCCACCCATCTGCCCCAATGTGGGCGCTGGGGAGAACCCTCGATGGGTTGCTCCACGATGGAATTACAAGAACGGGCCAGGTAAACCAGGTAAACGGTTTAACGCCGCGCTTCGATAACAAATTGGAAATTCTTCGGGCACGTCACAACATGACATGATTGTCACAGCCTCCTAATAAAAATGCACAACGGTGAGCTCTTCATTGTCGAAGGAAACGATGGCACGAAGCAGAAGATGACAGCGAAGCAGACGAAGAGCTCGCTGAAGACGACGTCCGATATAATCGCGGATAATCCGATTAGGCTAATGGGACAGGACAATTGGTTGATGTGCGGTTGCCACCAGAACCTCAGGGACCTTGGGTTATGGTAATCGTTATGGTGGTTAAGAATGTTGTTTGAAATAATTTTCTTATCGGTGGTTTTATATCAAATTTTCATAGAAAACAAAGATCAAAAATTTATTCGAATTGGTTCATTAATTGGGATTTATGTCAATCCAGGTCAGGATTTGGATGATGGGAAATTGGAAATTTGATTTAAATGATATTTAATGATTGTATTTTATGTGGGACATAAGATGCTTCCAAAAGTTTAACAAGTTTTTGAAAATTTTTGATGTTTTACTTGATGGTAGAAAATTTTTTTATTTTAAAATTTACCCCAAATTTAAATCAAGATATTTCAGGACTGGATTTTGATAATCAAAAAATTTTGGTTTCTATCCATAATTGAAGATCTCGACTTTCATTAGGCCTCAGTTACATGATCGTATTTTTAAAATTTTAAAAGATATTTGGTAAAATATAAGAATTTGTAGTTTTAATCCAAGAAATGTTTTGATTATTTCAAATTGATATATCTCTGGTTTAAATTATGATAAGGAACTAATCTTGGTTTTAATTAATTGATAAATAGTTGGTCTTTCATATGATAAAATTATTTATCCATAAATTACGATATTTTCGTCAATATTTAATCGTTTCTTCATATTCATTCAAGCTTTCAATTATTCTTTTCTTTCACACTTTACCCCAAATTTAAATCAAGATATCTCAGGTCTGGATTATGATAACCAAGAAATTCTGGTTTCTATAGATACATGAAGATCTTAGCTGTCATTAGCCATCAGACACATGATCGCATTTCAAAAATTTTAGAAATTATTTGTCAAATACAAGAATTTGTAATTTTAACCCAAGAAAAGTTTTGATAATTTCAAATTGATATATCTCTGGTTTAAATATTGATAAGGAACTGATCATAGTCTTAATTAATTGATAAATAATTGGTTTTTCATATGATAAAATTATTGGTACGTAAATTTTGAAATTTTAGTTAGTATTTAATTGTTTCTGAATATAAATTTTATCCAACTTTTCATTTATTTGTATTAGTAAGAAATAGATAAATATTTCTAAGATTTTTAAAATTTATATATATAAATCATAAATTACTTTAAAAAGGGAATTTTAAAGAATCGATCAAGCCAAAAATCAATAATCTAGCCCAAGCCGTTAACGAATAATCCAACTTTGAAATATCGAAATTTTTAAATCCTGAAAAATCTCATCGTTTTTTCTTATCAGAAAGTGTGTAATTAATGTCTCACAGTAATTTGAAGTAATGTACTTTCAAATAACAACCCGAATGCCCTATATTCTCATCATCCCGTTCATCAGAAAGAACCCTGAAGAGCGATTCCCTTTTAATCACACCCAAGACAGACATCCAAACTATGACCCGGAAATCTTCGTTCATGAACCGGAAGGAAAAAAAGCACTGGGATTGCTATTGCAAAAAAAGATGCAAAAAAGAGCTCGTTGGTGCTGAAATGAGAAGGTGTAGGTCGTTGAGGCATTCTGATATTAGAAAATGTGTCTCTTCAGAGATCCAGAAATTGAGTGACGCCACGAAGCTACCACCATCGACACCAGAAGACACCAAAGTGTATCAACATGTACCTACACAGGAAATGTATGCCAAGTTTCCTGTTGAGTGTTAGTGCGAATGGAGGCGAGATGAGAATGAATTTGCCACACGCGCGCATTCATTTCCTCAGCCAAGAAAAGACATCCAGAAGGTAGAAATGGTGAATGGATCTACTGAGTGTCCCATATGGGAAAATACCACAAAAAAAACAAATTTGTTTTTTGAAATTTTCTTGAATGTTACTTTTAAGTTAAACATTCATTTTGAAATTGAAAAAATGGGTGTGGATCAGAAAATTTTGAATAAAAGTTGGATTTTATAGTATCTAAGATATAAACGTGTAACAACTCGAAGGATACAACTTAATTGTGATTTATCTTATTACTTTGCTCGACTTGGCTCGACTCGTATTTAGTAGCTAGTGAGGCAGACGAATGAGTGAATGAAACGAAATGAACGAGGTTGGTAAATGGATGGACGAAGAGCTCGGCAAAAAGGACCAAAGAAAAAGGAAAAGCGTCAGGCGTTTTAATTAAATCAATTTCGTTTAATGCACTTTCCTTCAGCCAATAGCACGTTTTGTTTAATACAGTTAATTCCCATTAATCTAGTTCATTCCTCGTTTAGTATCAATCGAGATTTCACATTGAAATAGCACAGAAAGTGAAATTGCGGAATTTTTGGATTTTCCCGGATGTCATTCACTTTTATGTGTCCCAAAAACATGGGAAATGTCGTCGTTTTGTGTGGGCGCATTGAAGTAATTCAAAGTGAATGAGTATGATGAGTGACATATCCTAAGAAGCTATTAGTAGCCACTTAAATTTTGGATTTTTACATGGTTTTAAACCTCAGATGAAGATTGGTAAAAATTTCGTGTTGAAAAAATTTTAAGACAATGGTTCTTCTATCTGGATAATGTTTGAATTTTCTTTAGCCTTGATTGATGCACTTATAATTTATCCAAAAACTGGTATTTGTTTTGTAAAGATTAAATTTATTTTGAAAAAGCTAAAATTTTGAGTATAAATGAGAAACTTTGAAATCTTAAATTCGTTTAGATCAATGTTGATATTCAAAATGGTTTTTTTAAATGTTTTAGAGAAAATAAAGATAATTAAATGATACCATTAAAAAAGTACATTGTTTTTGTATAATTTAAGACAAATCCAGCTTCCATAGCTTTAAAAGTTTCCGATATATGATAATTTGAAATTTTTCATTTCACTTTTTAGCTGTTATTCTTCAAGTCTAAACAAATAATGAAATAACTATATTGTTTATGACAATATTAAAAATTTGATTGATCCAGATGAAATGTACGTTCTTTCTCTATAAATTATGTCAAACCTATCTTCAATAGCTTTAATAGTTTTTGAATTATGACAATTTGAAATCATCCAATTTTCGATGTCACAACAAAAAATGAAATAACTGAAGAATTTATGGAAGCATTTATGACTTTTCATGGTATATTTTTCAACTGTTAATTAAGTCAACCCTATCTTGAGTAGCCTTAAAAGTTTTTGAGTGATGACAATTTGAAGTCATAAAATTTTCGCCTTAACTTTTTACTTATGAAACTTGAACAAAAAATACACGTTTATACGAAATACAATTTGTTTTTATAATTACAAATTACAAATCAATAAAATCAATTGTTCTGAAAGCTACAAGCGAAAGCTGAAATCATGCCCTTTAAAATGCTTTTTGGATCATCAAAATCGATCAAATAGTTCTCGAGATATATGAAAAAACATTTCTTATGGGAATTTACATTATAAACACCTCTTATGGGGTTTTACATTGTGTGAAGACTTGCAGCTGTTATTTATTCTTCTATTATATTCCATGCTGTTGGAGTACTCTGCGGTT